>CALSBZ010042231.1:0-12517 GCA_943591055.1 Gobionotothen gibberifrons | reverse complement strand
AACTGGTAGGCTTTCGCCTGTTTGGGGATTTTATATCCAGTTTACTTACATAGCTTGCTAGCTATGTAAGTAAACTGTATGTAAACTGTATGTAAACAATAGCTAGCAAGCATAGCTTATTGCTAGCTAATCACATTCATGTGATTGGTTGTTGGTTGCGGGGCTCGAATAAAACCCCCAAGCTTCAGACACACCCAGCTCCAAGCTTTTTTTGAAGCTGTAGTGTAAGCCACGGTGTTCAAAGCGTGGGGAAAAAGTAGCGGCTTATAGTCCGGAAAGTACGGTAAATCACCTTTGAGCTGTTTAAAATCAAAAGACATTTTAACAGGCAAAACTCCCTCACATCTGCACTGGGACTCTGCAGCTGGGGACACATGTTTCAAAAGATTAACATACGTTTATTTAGACGAAAACAATGTAAGTTCTCAGCAAAAATGTGTAACAACAAAAGCCTAAATGTGAGTCTTAAGAGGGAAATCATACGAGTGTAATCTACCAGAAAATGAAAGCACAATGTAATTTAAATGCAGCAAAAATATTGTTTAAATGCACCGACAGCATATTTTGATATCATTTGTTTTGTTTTCAGAAAATCTTGGTTATACACTTTTTTTACATTTGCAAAATTGTAGTTCTGATGCTTTTTTCTTTTTAACTCTAGTGTCTATTTTGGTAGATGGAAACAGCACAAACATGTTTTAACGGTAAGCTGATGTAATACATGTTTACTAAAAGTATTTGAGTTACTGAAAGGTGTGCATGCATGACAAGTGACAACCATGCAAGGATGTAACATAACTAAACAGCTGAACAAACAGTTATTTCAAGAGGTGGGAAGTAACTAAGTACATTTACTCAAGTACTGTACTTGTACTTACCTTTTTATATAATAGTGTTCTATTACCTTCGTCCCAATGTATACTTTACTGTGACAACGTATATTTCCCCTTTGTAGGACGAGAACATGAATTCTGATTGTAAACATCTAAAATATGAACCAAACCTTATATAATATACTTTTACTACAAGCATTTGAGTTAAACCCATGAAGGATTCTCTCCCTGTGGTGTTTTACTGAAGTGTCTGCATGCATGTCCACAATGCAATGATTAAACATTAAGAAACTGATAAGCAGAGTATTTTTGAGTGATATATGAATGATCATACTTTCTCCAGGAGCTCCGCAGCTGGACAGTCGTCCTCCACGGGATCCTCTGCCTCTTCCCCCGCCTCCTGCACCGCGTTAACCGGCAGCCCGACCGCGTTGAACTGCGGACGTTTAAACTTCGTGGTTTTACTTTTACCCATTTCAGTCCTTGTGAGAGCACGACCTGCGTATATAATGTTGTTTCAGTCCCACTTGTTGGTAATTTAGAGACACAATATCAAACACAAACCACAGTTACAGCTTGGTGGAGGCCATGTGGAAGATGTGCCGTGAAGTGGTTGTTGCTAACAGAAAGCCGAGAAGCTGTCGCAAAAACAAAAAACAACCCTACGCAACATTGCAAACGTAAATCCATAGCAACAGGTGATTCTATATAATAATAATAATAATGAAAATGTTAATAATTATAACAATAATGATAATAAATTATAATAATATAACGCAGTTCATAGACATAAGATGAATAATAATAGTAAAAATGTTTTTTAAAAGATTTAAATTAAATACATTTTACGTAATTATATTGTTCAGATGTATTTATTAGGATAAAACCTCGATTTAATACATTAAAAAAAATCCTATTTCTTATGTCATTCTATTATTCGGAATTTATTTATAAGAATTAAAACCAATTCAAATAAACGTAAACATTACAATCAGTATATTTTTAAGTTATGCTATTATTTACATTACAGGATTAAACCCCAATACAAATCAATACAAATGTTAAAAAACATGTCATTGTTTTGTTTAAATGTATTTATTAGTAGAAAACTCGAACAATTAATTCACAAGGGGGTCCCATCATATATCTCATTGAATGCATAACCAATTAGACCAATTAAATGAAAATATATGAGCATTGTTGCTGTACGATTGTTAGTCTCTATTGTAGGAATGCACTTAAAGGTGGGGTAGGTAATTCACTTCAGAAACACTTGTTATATTCCATGGAATGCTCTTAACATCTTAACACATGAACACATTAAATGCTTTGACAATAAATACATACAAAAATGTCATCTGTGGAAGCCGTGGCGCTGTAAAAAGCACGACCAATCATCTACCTGCCTGTCAGCCTTCCATCTCGTGCACAAACTTATCTCGTGCCCTCATTGGTCATGTGCGCGTTCGTGTGTGTTGGAGGAGGGGCTCTGGAAGGAAGTCTGAAGGAAGAGGCAGATTTTTCCCAGTTGTGTCCTTTCAAATTCTAGCGCACTCGAGCTACCCTACCTTTAATATGTTTTGTATTTATTTAACAGCAGATATTGCATATATCAAATACACATTTCTTCTGGGACAGTAAAGTCTGATCTTATCTTATCCATATTTGCAGCATACATCCATAAAAACTGCAGCAGCATTAAAAAATGTCTTGGTTTTGAAAACCAAATAAATCACATACGCATTCAACAAAAAGGGAGAGACAGTTTCACACCTGAAATATTTATTTGGTAAATAACTTTAAAAATAGAAACAATTAATTAAAATACATGCTCAACATTAGAAACAGAAATTAACACATCTGAGCGTTCATCTGCAGTCAGCACAGCGACAGTGTTTAAAAAGGCAAAATCAGGTAATTTCTTCTTTCCTCCAAACGCATGATGAAGCCCCTCAGCGCTGCCAAAGGACTAAAGACACGGAGTGATCAGCGGATAGAAACAGAGACATCGGACGCCACACTCCAGCTCACGGTTACTGGATGTTCGGTCGTGGCTTGAGTATAAGTTTCCCCGTCTGTAAGAAGAAGAAATAGCTGTTAAAACTCGCAAACATATATGTCTGTACTTTAAACGGTACAGCTACAAAAGAACTGGACAAAGAAAAAACTTGAACATTTTCTGAGACTCAATTGGAAAAATAATTTGGGGGAAATCGTGGGATTATTTGTCAAGGAACCACATCTTACAATATTAGTTTTTTCTTGTGGATTTGATATTTTAATCTCAAAGAAATTCTGGGATTTATGATTTTGTAATCTCATAATTATCCAAGTTTTGTCTCTTAAATACATGATTTAAATATTGTATTTCATGAAGTAAAAAACCTTAAAAAGGTCACCTATCATGCTATTTGTAGGCAATAGCATAGGTCTCAGATATATACAAATATATAAAAAACATGTCTATGAAGTGTTTTGCTCAAAATACCAAACAGATCAACCATTCTAGCCATGCTTCATATCCCTCTGTTTCACTTCCTGTATCAAAAGTGCTGATTTGGGGAATAAAGCTTTTTAAAAAAAGAATTGAAAAATTAAAAAAGAGGGGCGGAGCTTATGCGGGACCCGGCAGCTACTGTCTAAACTAAATACTGCCGTGATGAAACGCCATATCATGGATTATCAAGGATTCTTTCTGAAACAGTATGGAGCTCAAAGGCTTTCTCTCTTGCCGGTTATACCACAAGGTGAGTTCCTTTTTACTTCCTGCTTCTTCACACACATGCTCTCCAGTACAGGTTAGCTCCGAGTGTTAGCGATGCTAATGTAAACACCGACCATATTACGTCCAAAACAGTCGGGCATTGTTTCTGATAGCAACGTTTCTGATAGGGCCGTGGGTCCACATTTCAGATATTACGTCATATCGGACGCAAATCTGGATCAGATCCGTTGTACCCCCGTTTTTAGAGATTTGGGTGAGGAGGAAAAGAGAGAGGGTTTTATTTTCTGACGCTGCGTGAGTTCCCTGACACACCGGGGACACATCTGTATACAAGACATCAAAAAGTGCATTTTGCATGATAGGTCCCCTTTAAGTTCAAGATTTCAATCTAGACAATTCAGATTTCCTTTGAATACTTCTCATTTCCATATTTCCTTCTTCTTTTCTTTTAATAAAATGAACCAAAAACAAAAATATAAGACAATTCAAAACATAGAAGAGATTTGTTAACTCACGTCGTCACAGGACATGTTGTACTCTGCTAAAACTGTCCGACAGCGAGCAGCAATACTGAAGGAGAAGAGGTTAAAGATCTGAACGTGTGAGACAGAAACTTGAACAAGGATGATTCAGTTCATTAAAAAATACATTAACCAACACTTTTCTGGCAATAGCCTGGGATTGGATGAGCTGGAAGTTTAATTCTGATTAAAAAAAACATGCTACTTTATTGTAACTGCAACAGACAAAAGGATACATTGATGGAGCCACCACTCGTTTGTGTATGCCAGCGAAGAAGAGAGCTATAAGAGTTATACAGCTGATGGTGAAGAAGGGATGATTCCACAGTGACGAAAAAAAAGAGACCTGCAACACAAGAGCAACAAAGAAACATAAATGATTAAGTCAGTAAAACATCTTTTATAGATCAGGGGCCGTATTCACAAAGGATCTTAAGGCTAAAAGTAGCTCCTAACTGGCGAATTTAGGAGAAACTCCTAAACATAATGGGCGTGTCAGTCTTAAATTTAGGACTCCTAATTTTTTTCACTAAGAGCAATTCACAAAGTATTTTAGGCTTAAAAGTAGCACCTAAGTTTAGGAGAGCTTAAAAGTCCTCGAGAGGACTCCTAACTCAGTAAGACCTATTCACAAAAACTCAGAAGAGGAAGAGCTGTGTGATGTGATGCTGCAGCTGGACTTTCATCTTGATTTCTCCTGTGGGGAAGATATATATATCATTTGTAACACATTTTTGGGAAGCGGGTTGAACAGTTGCACATTGTAATTCTTCTGTAAATATTAAACAGAAAGGTTTTTCATGTAGCCTATTGCAATTATTGCATGCATACCCCTCAATCTCCTTTTTCACGGGGGGGTGCGAGTGACTTCTCCGACCGGCCCACCTCGGTCCGCTAGTAAATCGTCAGCGGGGGGGGGGGGGGCGGGCGAGTGACTAATCCGACCGGCCCACCTCGGTCCACCTTTCGCTTGCGTTTAACTTTGTCTTCACTTTCATTCATCATGATAGGGGGACTTGAACGGCGGTATGGGGCTGTTATTGAAAGTGTTTAAGTGCTGGAAATATGCTCATTGGATAATAGTTTGCAGGGTGCTTTTAATTGCCTCCTTGATTTAATGCAATTTACGTATTTTTATTGTTTGCTCTCTGTCTTTAAGGTGCATATACAACGTCATTATCGTGGTCTGCACAAACTTGTCATCATGCGTGTATTCTGCTAACTGCACTGTCCATAACTATTTGATAGGAATACATTTCTAGCCGACGCTATTTCCTTGTTTTTCGGTGATTTAGTGGGCTCGTTTGTGGGATGTTGCGGATGAGTTTCACCGAGACCGCCTGCTCTGAACAACCAATCACCGTACTGACCGCTTCGAAACTCATGCACGAGAATCGACGTCATCCATAGCAACGGCGCGTCACTCTTAGTTCACTCTTAGTGATTTATCCTTAGTATGAGTAGGTCTCAGCGGCTTTGTGAATAACTTTTAAGAAAAAACTCCTACGTAAAATGTTTTAGCGCGAGTTAGGAGCACTCCTAGCGGTAAGATAAAATGCTTTGTGAATACGGCCCCTGATCTATAGGGAAAATAGAAAAGCTTAGTTTACCAATACGTTTTTTCGGGTCCCACGAAAAAAGTTTATAAAAGGAAATCAATCTATATTTTAACTGTGGCTACTGTAATGGCGCATTTCTACTGCAGCGCGTAGCACGGTTGAAGTGTGCCGTGCCAAACCCAGCCCGTTTTTGGTTGCGTTTCCACTCGGCGTAGTTCCGGCTAACGGGTACTTTTTCACAGTTTTTCAGGCTCCCCAAAACCGAGGTTCTTTTCGGGCCAACAACCGGGCTGAGTATGCTAAACTAGAGAATCGCTGGCAACTACAACAAGATGAACATATCTGACCGTGATTTAATTGTAATACACGTTTCAAAATGATGCCGAAGTAACAACATACTGATACCGGTTAGTAAAAACCATGAATTAATGCTTTGACAAGTCTGCAGACAGACGGCAGGCGAAACACCTTTTTAAAATGCGTGTTTTCTGAATAGAGATCAGCTAAGCTAACGTTGTATATGCTCCGACCGTCCACACTCACAACAACGGCCTACAGACATAAATAAAGCAGCGACTGTATTCACCATGACACAGACAGTCTGTGGTTTGTACTTGTTTAACTTTTGTCTAGTTTCTGAACAGATATGAGGAGCTGTGAGCTCTGAGTGCTAACAGCTAACGGCTGATGTTGGTTTTGTGGTTCACATTGAAGATGACATCACGGCTCCGCCTACACTGCGTTACTATAGTTACTACCCCAGTTCCTAAACTGTGATGGAAACGCAGCATAAAGTGAGCCTGGCCTACCAAGGCCTAACTATACCGTACTAAGCCGTGCGAGGCCCTGCAGTGGAAATGCGCTATTAGTGAGTCTAAGCCTTTTCAACCTGAATCCTATCATCCAATGTGGGAAGTTACAGCATAAAACATTCCCCTGCATTCTGTTTCTTGAGCTTTTCCACATAGTAACTCTACTGAGAGCTTACTTGAAGAACAGCATGTCCTCATGTTTCATCAGACTGCGTTTAAGGCAGGAAGAGGCATCTCCAAATTCATTGGAGCAACATAATGTACGAATGAAGCTGATTCTCGATGACGAAGAGCAAAATGTGCTTTAAACACAACATTTGATCAAATACGTGATGGGGCTAAACCTTTAAACAAAGCTCCACTTCAAACTCTTTGATACTTTCAGTAGACATTGACTCAACTTTCTCTGTCGTCTGACATTTAGATTAACTTTATTTATTTGTTGCTGATATGTAATCCACAGCTGCAGAAACAATAGTCAACTGATGATTACATGTTTAGTCTCAATTCTTTACTTCCTATATAAGAAATACAAAAAGCTCTAATGCCGTAAGCTGAATAGTTCAATAATAAAAGCACAAATGTATATTTACGATGGATCTAAGATATACACTTTTATTTTGTCCACTGATACATACCTTCTGTGTATCCGGGTCTATTAACCAGTTCCACGCCCCAGTAGCCGTACACACCGACACTACTATCAAAATCACTGAAACAAGACAAGAGAACGTTTTTAAATAAATTAGAAAATACTTGGTTTTTGTCAAGTATTTCGTTCAAACAGGCTTATGCAAAAAAATAGGCTTAAAACGTGGTTATTTCATGTAGACTATTTATTTATGAGGTACCAGACAACATACTATAGTGTGATATAAATAATTATTGACGTAAGCAATTAGCGTTTTTAAGATTTTAGCCAAATCACCCAGCCTTATCCACATCAAGCTGTATGTTTGTTTACTTGTCATTGGTGCTTTCACAGATTGTAATCGAAAACAAAGTTTTGGCAAAGAACATATAGGCGTAAGGTTTACTAAATAATAGATGTTGATTAATAAAAAGGTACGAGGTGAGTTACTTACTTCTCCACCTGCCTGTTGCAGGTTGCAAACAGGAGACATACTCTGTCAATCTCCTCTCAAAGGCCTTCAGGTCTGAAACGAAAGTGGAAACAATGAATGAAAAACATAGTATTTGGAAATTAAATCATGGCTGTATGGCACACAAAAACAACGTATTACAGTCATGTGACATTACTTCATGTCAGCCTCAACTTTAAAGCTCGATTTGTGTCACTTTCAGTGGTGTAAAGTAAATATGTACACTTACTCAAGTACTGTACGTAACATGTTCTACATTGTACTTCTAACTCACAACAATTCAGAGGTTACAATACATACATGTATGTAATACCTTTAGATACTTGTGAAATATAAACACTTTAGTTACACCTGGAGTAAGTTCACAAGACACCCTTTTACTTTTACTCAAGTACAAGATCGGAGTACTTCCCACTTCTGCATGTCAAATCCACGCTAAACTTGAGCTAATACAGGAGCATAACGTGACGAAATAAGATCCAAAACGTTATGTACTGTTGTTACACTTCCTGTTGGTGAAACCTAGCTGTTCATAAAGCTACATCTCGATTAATAGAAGCCAACAGTCTGAATAACAGAACATGTGTTAGCTAACGTTAACACCAATACAAACAGCTGCTATTGGTTGAGCTAGCAAACATGCTAGGTGTCGTAAGAAGACTAGCTAGCTAACTCAACGTTACATCTAACTTTGTATACCGTTCTTAAGACGTTTGCTTTGGGTTTTTTCGCTATGAGGTTAAACCTAATCGGCAGCAATTTAAAAATGTGATTTAGTTTGTGTCTTGGTTACCTTCGGCCTGTTCCAAGGAGTTCATATCTGAGCCTTTAGTCCCAGCAGCCTGCTGTTGGCTGCACCGCTGCTTCCCCCTCAGCTGAACGACAGGCCGCGTAAGCCAATCAGCGTTTACTGTGCGTGCTCAGCTCTAATGTGATTGGTGTAAATCGAATAAAGGGCGGGACAAGAAGCGGAAGTCCCGCCTCTTGCCCTCTGGTCCAATAGGCCTTCAATAGTCAACAAATATACATGTTTATTCATTATACGATAAAAAAATACAAATCAAATTGAACAGAAAATCAAATATATACAATTATTACAAGTGTATGTATACAGCACATTTCAAATACAAGGCAATACAAACTCAAAACAAACTGAAACAAGCTTTAATAGAATTATAACACAAGTACAAGAATAAAAGATAGAATGCAGTATCAACAATCAATAGTTATTTGATTATAAAAAGCAGCTGCAAAAATAGAAGTGCAAGGTCCCAGATCTCACACTTACTCCATCATCAGAATAACATCTCAGTCTTTCCTGATGTAATGTGTTAACCATTTACTTCAACAATAAAGCATAAATGGGTACAGAGTCCACATAAACCCAGCACTTTATAGGACTTTTCATGATAGGATTCATTTAAGTTCATTTAATGATAGATATTGCTTCATGGAGTTTAGAGATAAAAATGTTGAGCGGTTTTCTAAAAAAGGTGTCGGGTTTGCCTACAAAAATACTTTGTCACATTACATGTTACATTACATGTCATTTGCTAGACGCTTTTATCCAAAGCGACTTACATACTCAATACTGACAATCCCCACAGGAGCAATTTGGGGTGAAGTGTCTCAGGGACACAACGACATGCTGACTGCAGTGGGACCCGAATTTGCTACCCCCTGATTCGAAGTCCAGCACACTATCCACTGAGCCACAGCCTTCCTATTGATCACTACACCCAAAAGAGGGTCTGTGAAGGGATATAAGTGATATATGCACTGTACTTCACTTTAATTAATAATGTATGCTGAAAAGCGTATTTATTACTGCACGATTTTTTGTTGAATAGATTTGAGTGTTTCAAAATTTCGGGTCGCGATTTATTGACTACGGAAAAAGTGGGTCCCGAGGCCTGACCAGTTGAGAACCACTGTTTCAGAGTGTGAAGCAGGTTTTGTTGCTTACAAGCTGCAGTTCGTTCTGCAGCTTTATATTGAACTTCTCCAGAAGAACTTGCTCTTTCTCCTCATCCTCTATGTTTCTCAGGTCGAAGACATCGACACCTTCCTCTGGTTTGAAGGTGACCTCGCTGTAGGTCCAGCCCAGAAGCGCTCTGAAACCCGTCGCTGTTTGCAGAGACACGATGGATTTATTCATGAACAGCGATTTAGGATCTGTCTGAAGTGTGTTGTTTACTTCGTAGAAATGCTCAACCTCTCGAGGCTCCAAGGTAAAGCAGTATATCGGCCTCGTCTCCTGCCTCTTCACAAGACTAGAATCAGCAAAGTCTGGATTGAGAACCTTGGTCTTTCTGCTCGTCTTCTCCAGGACCCACTTGTCCCCCTTGTCTAATAAGCGAAATACACCCCCGGCCTGATGCTGATCCTTTCCAGAGATGAGCTCCATGGGCTCCCAAATCTGGAAAGACACCCCAAAGGCCACATCTGCTATATAAGCCTTTCCATCGATGACGACCTTGTGGATGAGATGACTATCGTTGGGGTAAAATGTATTGGTTTGACTGTCGAAAACCCTGGAGGACAACCTGGTAGTTTCGTAACCCATTTCTCTCAGCACCCAGCCAAACAGGGAGTTGCTCTCGAGGCACCAGCCCCCCCGGCCGCTCCTCACTATCTTGTTGAACGTGAACTCCAGGTCCAGGAGGTTCTGCTCTCCACAGTGCATGCTGAGGTTTTCAAAAGGAACGGACATGACGTGCTGTTTGTGGATCAGCTTCAGTGTTTCGAGATCCGGTTTATCAAAGGAGCCTTGAAGACCAATTCTTACGAAGTATTCCTCCAAATTCATCGTGCCTGTAAGACACAGGATGGTTAATAATTACATATGGCCAACTTACACAGTTTTGCAAAGTCAACATTAACTCAAATCTGTGCACTTAATGCAATTCTACAGCTAAAATGAAAAGCACGTATGATGACCCTGGTAGAATGGTCTCTTTTACTCCCTTTATTGTACATGTATATGGTCTAAAGTAATGTGTTGCAATACACTATAATATACCAATATACTTCATGAAAAGAAACATAGTATGCTATACATTAGACAAGTGTGCAAAGAAGTTGCAGTTTTTATTCATTACCATTTAACCCATAAGAACCCGGACCCATTTCTACTTTTGGGGAAATTAAGGGGAACGTCATTTAGACTAAATAGACCACCCTAGAACACATTTCTGACAAGTAACCCCCCCCCCCCTAGTGTAAAATATCTGAAATGTGACATATATGTCACATTGCGCTTTAATGGTAAACATAACTCAGATTTTTTGGTTTAAATTAGTTTGAACATTCTTTGAATTGAAGAATAAAGAATATATTAACAAAATATAATTGAATCAGCTAAATTATAACTGAGCAGATCATATTTCTAATTGTGCATTGTCACTCCGGGTTTACTGTGAACGTTTAGGGTTAAAGTCCCGATGTTGCATCAGTGTCACCGCGATGTTTGTCTCATTTGTTTCATACCAATTTGATCAAGACATGTTTCCACAACAGGTTAAATGTAATAAAGGACATGTCATGTAAGCATTTTAATTCTTAAATGGCTTGAATTGTACCGTTAGCAACAACAAAACAGCTTTTGAAATGTAGCTAGTTCGGTCATATGTGTTAGTCTGGCACATGTTGTTATGGAAACACAACATCACATGACATGGACCATGTTCAGTGTGTGTCACTTAACGACTTCATGAGATAAAATAAAGGCTAAAGCTGTATAAGGAACTTTCCAGAACATTTAAAGTTCATGTGACACCCGTGTCACGTTGGGTCCTTAATGATCATATATTACAAATGTGAAGTGAGTCTGACGTTCTGCAGCAGGAAATATGCAGGAAATGTTTACCTTACCTTGGTATGTGTTGAATGTTCAAACGATCTTGTGTCTTTTGAGGAAGCACTGTGCCTTGCAGGAGCAACTTAAGAAAGTTCGTTAAAGTTATAAAGTTTTTGAGGGATTATGATTAGCTCAACTAACCCTATCAAACGGTATAGAGACGCTGTTATCAGGTCAGCCGTCAGCCCAGAGAACTCAGTCTGGATGCGAGGGGCGGGGTTTGAAGCATTTGACCAATCACCAACCGAACGTCATGTTTCAGAAATTAAGAGTGAAGTTAAACATTATACATCCATGAGATAAACACACACAATACAGGCTGAGAGCCACAAAGTTTGAAAGAACAAAATAAATCTTCGACTGTGTGAATGCATTATAAACAGATTTCAATTACAGTTATCTTTCAATCTAGCTTTATATTCATAATATTTTTAAATATTGTTTAAGTTCTTGGGTAAAATGTAAAAAGAAATGTTTGGAGTCAGGCCATCTCTTTTTATGAATATGAAATGTCCCTAAAAATAAAATTATCTGTACAAAAATAATGAAATCTGTGTCACAAAATCAAGTTCAGGCAGGACTTCAATAGGCAACAAATATACATGTTTATTTATTATACGCTAAAAAACTACAAATCAAATTGAATAGAAAATCAAATGTATACAATTATTACAAGTGTATGTATACAGCACATTTCAAATACAAGGCAATACAATCAAAGGGCTTAAAATAAAACATTACAAAGCATTGCGTTTCAGTCATTTAAAAGTCAAGTGAAAACCAACTGAAACAAGCTTTAATAGAATAATAACACAAGTACAAGAATAAAAGATATAATGCAGTATAAAAAAACAATAGTTATTTGATTATAAAAAGCAGCTGCAAAAAGAGAAGTGCAGGGATCTTATCAAACACACTTACTCTATCATCAGAATAACATCTCAGTCTTTCCTGATGTAATGTGTTAGCCATTTACTTCAACAATAAAGTATAAATGGGTACAGAGTCCACATAAACGCAGGACATTTGGAAAGTATATTGGGATTTTTTTCATGATAGGAGTCATTTAAAGTGGACCTATCATGCTATATTTGAATAATATAGT
>CALSBZ010042230.1:566907-589863 GCA_943591055.1 Gobionotothen gibberifrons | reverse complement strand
CAGGAACTAAATTAGTTCTAAAGAACCTTTTTTACCCCCTTTTCAGTTCCTGCTAGAGAGCAGGGACTTTCGTGGGAGAAAAAGGTTCCTGTGTCTGATGCGGAATGCAAACCACGCCCCGTCAAACTCCCAAAAACTTTTGTGAAGCTGCCATTTTATTATCCTCGCATTGCATTATTAGCATTAGCATTATTAGCATTAGCATTAGCCCAGCGCAGAAACGCAGAGAGACTGACTTATGACAACACAAAATAAAGATGAGGAGGTGTCGGCGGTGGAGATGAGGAGGTGTCGGCGTTCTGGCCGTTTACTCGGAAGGCTTCAGTAGAAGCTGCTGGGAGTCCCAGCAGCTTCTAGTGAAGCCAGTCCCTAACTCCGGGGACTACTGGCCGGGGATTTTGGGCGGCAGTATACACCGTGAAGTTGTTTGCGGCCTGCCAGTAAACCCAAAGCAGAAGAAGAACAAGTGACGCTTCATTTGCCTAATCCACCCCCAGGAACTAATTTCCGGTGTGAACGCGATCTGAACTTAGTTCATGAGAACTAAAGAGTTCTCAGGAACCTTTGTGGGAAAAGTACTTGGTGTGAACGCGCCTTATGAGACTCCGAGGAGCTCCGGACCGGTAAAGAGCGGATGCTCCTGCACGTCAGTCGGTGAGATAGCTACCATTTATTGCTGATTGTGCTATCTATTCTCAAGCTAATGAGATAATTGTGTCCAAGTTAGCCGAGTGCTCTCGCTCAAGCTAATGTGTTACTGCACTAGTGAAGAGAGTGTCTTCGCTCCCCTCTCACTGCACACATTTGGTTCCTTACCTGTTCCATCCTCCAGTTAGCTGAGTGCTCTCGCTCAAGCTAACTCGTTACGGCGCTAGTGAAGAGAGTGTCTTCGCTCCCCTCTCACAGCGCACAATTGGTTCCTGTTCCATCCTCCAGTTAGCTGAGTGCTCTCGCTCAAAGCTAACTTGCTACAGCGCTAGTGAAGAGAGTGTCCCCGCTCCCCTCTCACTGCACACAGTTGGTTTATTACCCGTTCCATCCTTCAGTTATCAGAGTGCTCTCTCTCAGGCTAACTCGCTACGGCGCTAGTGGAGAGAGTATTCCCACTCTCCTCTCACGGCATATTGTGCTGTTTCCGGGCGCTGCTCAGTGGCTGCCCTGCAGTGTTTCACGCTGGCATTTTGCTTGTTTTAGTTTGTTTGTTTGAGTGCTTGTGACTGTCTTTTATCTCGTCACCTCCCCGAATCGAAGAAATCATGGATCTCGCTCTGTGGTGCATGATCAGCCTGTTTATAGTGATTTTAAACAGCTATTTCTCCCATGGATATAACCACGACTATGCTGCTGGCGGCACAGCCCGAGAAATACATTACAGCAGAGAAACGTTGTTGCTGCTGCGCAACACATCGCCGGATCTGTCAGGAGTTCTTATCCAGTGTTGGATCGCTACCGAAACTGTTTTAAAAAGGACCCTTCTACCTATCGCACAAAGCGAAAACGCGGATGCAAAGGAGGCACCCGTCACCGGCTGACAAGGTTAGGAAATAAACTCCCTCTGCCTACCGCTCTACTCATTAATGCGCAGTCCCTGAGAGCAAAGACGGACGAGCTGTCAGCCAACACCCGCTACTGTTGGAACCGCTATGAGTTTTCTGCTGCTCTCCTCGGCTCCGCGCATCCCTTTTCCAGAGCTGAATAAATTATAAAGGAAGAATTCAAAGCACCAGGATAACAGATAAACAATGATCTGTTTTAATGGTAAAATACAACAATACAACAATACAACAATACAAATTAAGGAGTACTCCTGCTCCCTCCCCCCGCTGGGAGACCCTACCGTCCGGCCAGTGAGTAGACAAAGAGACAGAAAACAGCAAAGGGAGGAATACAAATACTATACAGCGGAAGGAAACTCCCTCAAGGAGATCACCGATTGGCAGACACAAACAGACAGACACATTCAAAGGTGTCCGGTTGCAACTGCCTGCAACAACAAGTTCCTTATCTCTCTAGATCTCCAGCGGAATGCACGCACACACATTTCCTCCCCTCCTTCATTCTCAGTTTAACACACATTGTTTCACATTGATATTTGGCATTTTCAAGATATGCTTAAGATATAATTGTTTATAGTTGGCTAAACATAAGTACATACAAGTAGATTACTTTACTACCTGCATGAATATCGGGATGCATGTGTCTTAGCGATCACGGAGACATGGCTGGATAACAACATCGAGTCCCGCTCAGAGACCCAGGTCGTCGCACGCAACTCTGCTTGTCTAGCTGACATCTCTCAGTGGATGTCTGCTCATCACCTCAAGCTCAACCTTGACAAGACTGAACTGCTTTTCCTTCCGGGAAAAGATTGTCCCACTCTTGACCTAACAATCAACATCGGCACCTCTGTTGTTTCCCCGACTCAGACTGAAAGGAATCTGGGTGTGATCCTAGATAACAAACTGACCTTCACTGCAAACATCGCTGCTACAACCCGCTGCTGCAGATACTCTCTTTACAACATCAGGAGGATACGTCCCCAGCTGACCCAGAAAGCGACGCAGGTTCTGGTCCAGGCTCTCGTCATCTCACGCCTAGACTACTGCAACTCCCTCCTGGCTGGTCTACCTGCATGTGCCATCCGACCTCTGCAGCTCATCCAGAATGCAGCAGCTCGTCTGGTCTTCAACCTTCCTAAATGTTCCCACACCACGCAGCTCCTCCGCTCCCTTCACTGGCTTCCAGTAACTGCTAGAATCCACTTCAAGACACTGGTACTTGCGTACCATGCTGTGAATGGATCTGGCCCTTCCTACATCTAGGACATGGTTAAACCGTACACCCCAGCGTGTGCACTTCGCTCAGCATCAGCCAAACGGCTCGCAGTACGGGTGCAGCGAGCCGATAGCTTGCACATCTTCCGGCGCAGACTGAAAACTCATCTCTTTCGACTCCACTTCGAGCGATAGAATTACTAACAGAGCACTTATATACTAATAAAGGACTGGCTTATCTAAAGCCAGTTGAGTAGCACTTGAAATTTGTGGCTCTATGAAACCTGATGTACTTATATGATTCTGTTTTCTTCAAGGTTGTATCTTCCTGGTCGAATGTACTTATTGTAAGTCGCTTTGGATAAAAGCGCCAGCTAAATGCAATGTAATGTAATGTGTAGTGGAGCCTTCCGGGTTCTCGGCGTTTAGAACCGACCGAGACCCGATCATCACCGAGAAGGTACGCGGGGGCGGAGTCTGTCTTCTCATCAGGGACGAGTGGTGTCGGGCAGTGGTGATTAGAGAGCAATTGTGCACTCCGGACATAGAACTGCTGTGTGTCTCTCTACGACCATTCTATCTTCCCAGGGAGTTTCCTCAATTATTCTTCACTGTGGTGTACATACACCCCAAAGCAAATGTTAACAAAGCCACCGAAACAATTTGTAATCTCTCTCAGAGACTTGAATCACTTTCTCCTGACGCGCCAAAGTTATTTGTAGGAGATTTTAATAACTGTCCCGTTAAAAAATCCCTGCGTACCTACTACCAGTACGTTGACTGCCACACTAGGAAGGAGAAGACTCTGGATATGTGCTTTGGAACTGTTAAGGGCGCTTACACTGCATCCCCGCTTCCACCACTTGGGACATCTGACCACAGTGTAGTCCACCTACGCCCTGTCTATCTAGGCTACTTGAGAGGGAGAAACCTCAAGTTAAGACTGTCAAAATGTGGAATAAGGACAGCATTATGGCTCTGCAGGGATGCTTTGACTGCACACAGTGGGAAACATTCGATACTCCCGATATTAATGAACGGGTTGGGACAGTGTCTAGTTATATTGATTTTTGTGTCGATTCTGTGATACCCACTAAGTCAGGCATGGGCAAACTAAGGCCCGCGGGCCATATACGGCCCGTTGGGCTTTTGAATCCGGCCTGCCGAATATTGGAACAAAATTGTCCAAATTATAGTAAAGACCGCATTCATTTTGCCTTTTTCCTGCAATACCCGGCATTTCAGTTGATCCCACTAGATGGCGCACTCTAGACACAATTTACCTTTGCTGGAGTCTGGTCTATTCTCTGAGCTGGCCCCACCCGGCAAGATCGGCGAATACAAGTTGTAACAAGCAGTAGCACTGAGCAAAGTGACTAGAACGCGACCACACACTTATAAAAACACTTAAATAAAGTCAGGCAACACTAACAGGCTTAGTGTGATTCTGTTTATTTTACCTTACTTTAATAACCATCCGTTCACTGTTATTGACCATTGTGAAGAGGCAGACGTTTTCCTTTTGTTTTGTATTATTGCAACCATCGGATGGAATCAATACATGGGCTACATGTGGCCATTACAAGTAAAATCATAATGATTGCCACAATATGATAGCAACAAGTAGTCAAGATAGTCTGATTAGCTTCGGTTGCTATGCTAACATCACCTGTAGAATGCCAGAGAAACTTTCATAACAGCGTTGTGATGCCAAACAGCTTTCAGACTAAAACACATTCACTTATGGGGATGGGGGATATTTATCAGCTGCTTGTGTGGCAATCAGACAATGAAAACTTTACAGCGGCCGCTGCCGCGAGTTAACGGGAGAATAAACTCTGGTAGGCGAGCAGCACTGCAGCGGGCAGTAATGCAGCTGAACCACATTAATAAACAATACACCACGGCACTCTGGAGAAAGGTACAAGGTTGGAGAAGTAGTTCTTTAATTTAATCTGGCTTCGTATGATTTAAAACTACCCGACACAGTCCATGTTGTTGTGAGCGGTGTTGTGGAGAAAATCAGCGACGTAAACCGTCGTGTGGGTCATAAGAAAGCACGTAAATGGTTACGTCATGACGCAAACGATGACGCAATGACGCAATAATTCACCTTTGAACCTAATTCACCTTTGAACCTGCATCTGTAACAATGGCTGTGTCTCAATAGAGAGGCGAAGTCCCTCCCCTTCTGAGGGAGCTCATGGGACCCCGGAAGCGGAAAATTATACATTGAAGTCAATGGAGAGAGAAAAGTTATCTTTTGATCCCGTTTGAATTGTGCCACGAATGACACATATGATGTTTGTCAATCTTAAACAATCCTTTCCATGTCAAAAAAGTCACAGTTTGTCGTAAAACTGTTGAAATATACGACTATGACAAATACGCAACTAGAAAGACTACAAATCCCAGAGTCGCGTAAGTGACCATTGTTTTCCTCCACTAAGAGATAGCTAAGATCAGCGCCATATAGATATCATCTATCTATATGGCGCTGGCTAAGATAACTTTAACAAGATGCCTGTGTGCTTAGTACCAGGTTGTTATCATACCAGCAATGGGTCTTACTCGTTCTTTCGCCTCCCGTCTGATGAAAGGACCAGGAGTGGCTGGATCAAGTTAGCTACCTAGCTAGCACGTTAGTTAGCATTACAGCCTTGTCATTAGCCTTAACAATAAGTAACATCAAGTAACCCAACATGTTAAACAGTAAGAGTAGTAGTCATATTTCGTGAACCCTTTGAAGAGTACTGTCACACCGGTGTGATCATTCTATAATACACAACTTAAGCCTGGGGGAGAAATGCTAACGCTACATTAGCATCTACGATCTTTTCTTCTTCATGCTATCTGCACAAATGGTTGACATTAAACATTAAAAAGACCAGGCAGTTCAGAGAGAATCAAATGAAGGCAGGCAGGCAGCTTTGCATGACATTCTTCTGGACGTGTTTCATTGTGGTGATAGTGAGGGTAGTCAATCCTTTTGTTGACAAGACAGTAGTGACGGCCATCTTGGTGACGTGTGTTGTTCTGCTAGACCGGAGATGTAGTTCATTCAGCGTTTCACACAAACAAATGTGTTACTTCACAGTTTTACGACACATTTTTATGTTTTTGACTTGCAAAATGTTCTTTTAAATTGACAAACATCATATGTGTAATTTGTGGCACAATTCAAACGTTTCTCTCTCCATTGACTTCAATGTATAATTTTCCGCTTCCGGGGTCCCATGAGCTCCCTCGGAAGGGGAGGGACTTCGCCTCTCTATTCAGGGGTTGTATCCTCAGAAGGGTGAATTCGTAGACCGCCTACGTCACTTCCGCCAAAACAAGTCTGTCCCAATTTAAAAAAAAGACGTGACTCCTCCGAATGCGACCCACAAATGCGGCCTACTTTTCCCCGATTTGAAGGATACATATGATGTACAGTCCGCGGCCTAGCATATCCCAGGTTGCAATGCGCGCAGGGAAGAGGGAGTTTTTTTCAAATGAAATGGCTTCCGGTCTCCCCAGCAGAGTGGATTTAAAAGCAACAGCAAGTGGAGGATTCACTAATAAATGTGAGTATTGGGTTTTAACTTACTTTAAATCCACTAACGTCACACACGTCAAACCGAAGGGGCATTAAAACGTACATTTTCGTTAAATAATACGGATAAATATGTGACGCTAACTAGCTAGCTGGACGTACTGCACTGTTGTTTACACTTATTTTTAATTCAATTCAGAAGTTTACTAAAGTCATACAGAGATCTTGGCTCTGTTATAGATAAGTTATACTTTATATTACATAAATAGACCAAATTGAAAACATTTAGACCGGTATATAGCCTACAGTACGGTGTTATAAAATGCTACCCTGACGTGTAGCTGCTGTATAGCTTTATTTATTTCTCTGACATGTTCCAATTTTTTGCTGTTTATTAAACTTTGGGACAACATTAAAACCTTTTTATTCAGCTCATGCTGCTTTGAGGTAGGGCTAAAAGAAAAACCTATTTTAAATATTTCCACCAGATTTGATCATCTTTTATTTAGGTTAAATTGTATTTAATTTATCCTAATGCTGTCAGAGGGATGCACGTGTGACTGTCATTTCATGTCTTTAGTTTTTTTAAACCAGAACAGTACATCATTTTAAATGATCCTTTAGGGATTGTTTGTCTGAAATGCTTAGAGTTACATTTTGCAATAATACTTTTGCAACCCTGTGTTTAATATGATTAATTCACTTTTTTTCTTTTTCTCTAGTTTTTCTCTGTAGGACAATTCTGGACAATTCCGGACAATTCTGGAGAAATGGATCTGCTGAAGAAGGACTCCTAACCCCAGCGGATCATCAGGACAGAGCTGCCATCCACCTGGACACCCCGTGGTGCTGGAGAAAGCAAAACGGCGATCAGGAACATCCTCCTCCCAGACCTCTGCTTACTGCCGTCCTACAGACTTGTGTCTTAGTTTCAGAATTTGATTTTGTATGTGTCTTTTCATTTAATAGATATTTAACGATTATAGCTTGAGTCTGTCTGATTCCCCAAACAGCTGCTTCTATATACTTGCTGCACATATAATACAAATAAACAACTTGATAAACACACTTTTGCTGATATTTGTTTTACTGCTGATGATGTTAAAGTACATGATTGATATCCTCTGTCTCAATGAAGAAAGTTATAATAATAGAAGACATGAAGCTGCAGAGAGGATGGATATATTCTTACCTCTACTTAGTAATTAGATGAAAATACAATATGAAATAGTAATTCTTAAACACATTGTTAATTTCATTTACTGAGGTTTTAACCTTTATTTACAACATGTGTACATAAGCAGTGTAATAATAGGATATCTCTAGGTCATTCAACTGTCTTCAGTTTAATTTTATTAATACAAAAAATAGGTCATAGAAAATGTTTAATTGTGTATTTCAGCAGAGCGGGGGGTCACGGTGCTGCTGGACCTGGAGGTGCTGACCTGGGGTCAGTGGGACATCATCTGGGCAGGTTTAGGGGAAGAAGGAGAATATAAACTGTTATAATCTTAAGATTAGAACACTAATATTGTTAACAATCAATCTATACAACATGTTTTTGTTCATTTAAAAAACATATTGTTTTAATAGTACAGAAATATTAAGACTTATTTTAAATATGAAATAATATGATTAAATTACATCAGCTATATTTAATTTATTTGTTAACTTACTAATGTAACATTACTGGGGGCTAAAGGATACAGCGCGTATCACGTGACGTAAATACGAAGCGCTCCGTAGGCTAGACCGTCTCATTTCGCAGGCCGCTCGCTCCAGCCTACGCAGTCTCGTCGTCCGCATCCTGCATCGACCACGTAGGATACAACCCCTGAATTGAAACACGGCCAATGAGTGAACCAAAGAAAAGAAAAGTCAACATTGAATGCCGAGTGTATAATGAGGAGTGGACAGCTACATATTTTTTTACCGATCTGCTACTGGCCCGGCCCGTCTGTCAAATTTAAAACTCATAGTGGCTCCCGAGCCAAAAAGTTTGCCCACCCCTGCACTAAATCCTTCAAAATATATTCGAATGACAAGCCCTGGGTGTCTCACAGTTTAAAGAAGCTGATTATTCTGAAGAAAAAAGCTTATAAAAACCAGGATGAATTTGCTAGGAGAAACATACAGAGAGATATTAAAAGACAAATACAGTTAGACAAGTATAGCTATAAGGAGAAGCTGGAGGCAGCTCTGGCCTCAGGTAATCCCAGAGAAGCATGGCAGGGAATTAAAAACATGACGAGTGCTCCACATAAGGGCAGGGGAAAACCGTCTCCTGTCTTGATCAGTGGTGAGGGAAGGGATACAGCAAATAATTTGAACACCTTCTTCTGCCGGTTTGAGAGTAGCAACAGTATAGAGGCTGACACTGTCATTCCCCTCCATCCTCCCCTCTCGTATGACTATTGAGGAGTCAGAAGTCATCCATCTCTTCAGGAAGTGTAATATACGAAAAAGCCCTGGCCCAGATAATATTGAAGGAGCTGTTTTAAAACACTGTGCAGAACAACTTGCAACATTTTTAGGTCCTCCCTTAATCTGCAAAAAGTCCCTTCTCTTTGGAAAACATCCACAATTATTCCAGTGCCTAAAATCCCAATGACTTTCGGCCTATAGCACTCACCTCACTGGTAATGAAATGTTTTGAGCGTTTAGTTAAGAGGCATTTCATCTCACAAACGCAGCACCTCTTAGATCCCATGCAATTTGCTTATCAGGCCTCTAGAGTGGTGGAAGATGCTATCGCAACCCTCTTGCATCTTCTGCACACTCACCTCGAGACGCCAAAAGCCCATGTAAAGATTATATTTGCCGACTTCTCATCGGCTTTTAACACCATCAAGCCCTCAAAGAGCGAGGGTGTTTCTCAATGTCGCGGACGCTTCCTTGGTAGGACATGTCTTCCGAGTCAGTTCCTTCAGAGGCTAGGCAAGAATCCTTCCTAGCATCGGAGAACGAATAATGAAACAGGCTAGCAAGTGTGCAGGTGTGCGTCATATGAGAGGCCTGCCTTAAATTGAGCGTGATTTGTTTGAAGACTCATAACTGATTTGCGAAGATGTAGCCTACTTGAGTAACTGTATTTTGTAAAATGATCATCTCTCCAGGACAGAACCACTAAACTAACATAAAACCTTCTCCTTCTGTTTGCAGCATTGAAAAAGTCCTGGAGGATAAGCAGCCATAAGTAAATCATAAAATCAACATCACCAATCAATAATACAATTTGTATTCATTCATATCATACTTGATGTCTGCAAACCTTTTTTACATATATTGGTGCACATTGTAGCACAAACCACAAATATCAACAAAAGAGGCAAAGTCAAAACAAGGTTCATTTAAATTATTTATTTAGGTGCAAAACGCTCTAAGGTCTCATTCAAACCTAATAGTCCGCTTCTCTGGTGCGCAACAGACGACAGTTTGTTACATTGTTTCATTTTTTAGAAGGTTTGGTTTGCGTTCACACGGGCAAAACTCAAACGGACTATAAACTTTAAACACACATTCACTACGCCACTGAACATAGCTTACTTACATTTAAATGTGTACTGCCTGGATTCAGCCATTTTCCGCGAAAGATTTTAGAAATTGGTCCGTGCGCAAAGCATTGTGGGGATTTTAAGACTACACATGTGCATCCTCGAAATTTCCCGCAACAAAGGACTCAGTCCTCTGTAGAATTCCAAGGATCCTGTACATTGGAACAGTCCTTCGGCGGGATTCGATGACGTAGCATCCTTGAAATAGTGGCTCTGAAGGTTCATAACCTCATGATAACCTCATTATTTTTTTACTTAGGATCATACCTGTGTTTAGTCATACCTATGCCTTTTATTATAAAGTTGTGTATATTTACAGACTGTTGCAACAACTAAGAAGCTTATAAACATCAGGTTTAAAACTAAAAGAGCTTTACAAAAAAGTAACACAATTAAAGATGTTTGGAGTTTTATTTTAGTTATTAATTTTATTTTGTGTCAGTTACAGCATTTCCTGTTTCTGGCGGAGAGAGGGGAGTTTGTCCCAAAGCTTGCTGCTGTATTTACACCCTCCATCTGAAAGGAGGGAGCCTCGTTTAGCTGTGAGTGTCACTCCGCCATGGAGTGGGAGTGGGTAGGGTGTGATTTGGAATTGAGCCTCTCTGTCCGGCTATAGAGAGCCGAAGTCCCTCCCTTTCTGGTGGAACTCCATGGGACCTTATTTAGGAAAAAGTATGCATTGAAGTCAATGGCGAGAGAAAAGTTATCTTTCGATCCCGTTTGAATTGTGCCATGAATTACACATATGATGTTTGTCAATCTTGAAAAATAATTTCCAAGTAAAAAAAGTCACAGTTTGTCGTACAACTGTGAAGTAAGACTTTTTTTTGGTGTAATCGCTCAACGAACTACATCTCTGGTCTCGCACAACACACGTCACCAACACCAAGCTGGCCGTCACGTTAGCACATTTCACGTCACGTTAGAAAAGTATTAAACAAGGAGAAAATCACTACAAGTGAGTTTAGTCGGTTCCGTGAGAGCCGAGGTGAGTGTTAAAAGAGTGTAATGTGTAACGTTAATGTCAGCTAGCTAACATTAGCTAACAAGGTACACTCCCGTGTTTTGTTTTAGCAACTCGTTTTCTCATTAAGAACTGCGTGATCGCTGTGGATAACATTAGTGTTGGCAAGGACAAGGTACACAGAAAACTAGTTGCTAAAAAAAATCACAAGAGTGTACCTTGTTAGCTAATGTTAGCTAGCTGACATTAACATTACACATTACACTCGTTTAACACTCAGAAACCTTGTACAGCCGGTCCCGCATGTTGGCTCTTACGGAACCGACTAACTCCCCTTTTATTTCTCAACATGCCCAGACGTGTAATGATTTCCACCTCCTTTAATACTTTTCACCTCATTCTGGTGTTGGTGACGTGTATTGTGCGAGACCAGAGATGTGGTTCATTGAGCGGTTTCACACACAAATAAGTGTTACTTCACAGTTGTACGACAAACTGTGACTTTTTTCACTTGGAAATTATTTTTTAAGATTGACAAACATCATATGTGTAATTCATGGCACAATTCAAACGGGATCGAAAGATAACTTTTCTCTCGCCATTGACTTCAATACATAATTTTTCCGAAATAAGGTCCCATGGAGTTCCACCGGAAAGGGAGGGACTGCGGCTCTCTATGAGCGCGTTCATGTGAAACAGGCGGGGTTAGCAACATTTGACCAATCACAAACATGGACAAGCGTACTGACAGCAGCACAGCGTCATACTTCCTGAATGAAAAGTAAACTATAATATTAGACAAATATGTTTGATGCGTACATTAACAGTTTTATGATATCACTGCCCCATCTAAGACACGAGTGGATCTGACTTTAATTACATTTGACTTGTGTTTCGTCAACTTAATGTGTTGCTTAAAATAATACTTCTGCATACAGTATGTGACACTGTGAGTGTTGCACGGCCAGATACGGCTCGAGAAGCTGACACAGATAAGGACATATGATATATTATGATATTATATGATCGATGATGTGATTGTTGATGTGATATGAATGATAAGACACGTCGGCGTCTTTCCTGCATACGGAAGTTTAAACTGTATTTCTTTTATTCTGTAATATGACTTGATAACTTTAAATTCCCCACACTGAGCTCTGATTGGTCAGCAAGCGGTGCTTTCACTGAGTTGATCTCTTATCTGGAACCAAACCTCCGGAGCAGGTTAGGTTTTCAGCATAAGTTACCATGGAGATCTACCCCGGTAAGAAGTGAACCAGCGTCGTACTGTAGGACAGAAAACTCAGAGTTAACCCTGAAGTTACCTCGCTAACTGCAAATCCTGCTTCATAGTACAGGCCACTGATTTGCCTGTCTATTTTTGTTGTACAATACTTTTTGTCCTGCATTTGGGTCCACCCTGCTCTGCTCTGCTCACTACCTTGACAGTCTGCTGAGCCCCCCCCCCTCTCAGAGAGTGAGACGCTGTGGTTGCTCTGCAGGCTCCCTGGTGTCTCTGTAGGAGGAACTCATGTTCTCCCTTAAAGTACAGGCTTCAGCTCCTTAGCAACAAAGACAGAAACTTAATTTAACTGAACAAATGTGACCAGCTGCTACTACACCCCAATTACTCTTTTATGACACTAGGTATATTGTAACAAAATAGCATTGATTACTACAACTGGTTGTGTGTAAATGATCATGTCTGAGTGTTTCAGGCCATTAATGTTTACACATTGATTCCTGAAAATGTATTTATCTTTTCATGTAAACTTACAATACAGTGAACAAAATAGCAATAGGGAGAATGTCAATGCAGTCATTTTTCAATCATAGAGACATTCTCTATTTGATATAAATGGGAGGATTGTGTCTAAAAAAGGAAGCATTTTTAATGACTTGAACATGTCAGTATGCTGTGATGGCCTGAGACAGTAGAGAATAGGCCTCTTGCATCGCTGGTTAACGTCAGAACCAGCTAATAAACTAATTTCTTGTTAATCTGTGTCCTTTTTTAACTTTCAAGTTTAAATGTAGACATCCCGCCCAAAATAGAATCAATATGAACACAACTTAAAGGGCACCTATCATGCAAAATGCACTTTTGTACGTCTTTTATACATGAATATGTGTCCCTGGTGTGTCAGGGAACTCACCAAGTGTCAGAAAACACAACCCTCTCTCTTTTCCTCCATACCCAAATCTCTAAAAACGGGGCTGCAACGGATCTGATACAGACAGATACAGATTTGAATTTTTCTGACGTCAGAAAAGGGGTGCTCCGCCTATATGGACAACTCTCCACCTATCAGGTGAATGGAGGGTTGGGCCACGGCCACGGCCATTGCTGCTCGAAAGCGCTGGAGACGCTGTTGTACATATGCCAGGCCTGTAAGTGGCGCTGTAGTCTGCCACAAAAGCAGCGAAGAAGACTTCTCAGAATCAGCCCTTGCAAAACAGGGCTGGAATAGAGCAAATAGAGCGAAATGAGGCATGGCTAAAATGCATGATCTGTTTGGTATTTTGAAAAAAAAATTCACAGACGTGTTTTATATAGGTATGGCCCTACTATATATTATTTAAATATAGCATGATAGGTCCACTTTAAATGGCGCAAGAGGAAATGTCCACAGCCCAAAGCAAAAATACATTCCTCAGTGAGGATAATGGTTCTCACACAAAATGTGTGAGCGTTTAGCTTTTGAAACACAGGCTACATTTCACCGAATAGGATCTGAAATCATGTCAAATTTTTTAATGTTGGAAGCAATAAACAGATTAAGAGCAAAGCTGTCGAGTCACTTCAGGAGAAATGTCGTTGGTCTTTGGTCTTTAAACTGTTGATGGAATGAATAAACAAAGATTACATCTAAACATGTATAAAGTTAAGAGAACAGGTTCCTGTAGTAAAATATTTGGCTCATTTGGCACCTTTACAAATATATAAAAGTGACCATATAAAACATCTCAGAGTGACTGGGTGACTGATTTGCGGTGGAAAAGGGGTAATAAAGTTGGAGGCTGTCACTGCTGGAGGCCCAGGATGGTGGTAAAGGCATGTTTGAAGAAAAGGAAAAATCCAACAAGTACTGTAAAGCATTACTTTTGCTGCAGAGAAAAAGATTCATATTTTAAAAGACATCACCTCATGGCCAGTATGAAGGAGAATGATTACAGAAAGCAACACATCTAAAGTACAAATGGCATATGATGAGTATTGAACAAAGATTCACTTCTTTATCTATCTTTATGGTGAGAAGGGGCCAGATTTTCACATGGCTTTTGATAAACTACAAACCACCCGTGTCCAGTGTTCACAAACAATGAATATACCATATGAATAGACTCCAGCTGTAGGGCCTTCATGCACAGATTGTGTGGAAGGCTGTGTGTGTTTCCTCTGAGGAATGATTTACTCCGGCCTCTCTGCATACTCCTGTCTCGTTAGGGTTCTTCATTTCATATTTCTATTTCAAGTTGACACAGAGCAAATGTTCATCTGTAATGTATAATCCCTTCTTTACTCTGTAGGTATTGGTAACACACATTTGCTTTGTGTTCAGTCCGAACACTTATCAGACTGAGGTCCTCTTTGTTTGTAATAGAAGTGCTGGGACTCGAGAGAATTGCTTTGCTGTGTTACTTATCATTGTTTGTTCTTGAGGCTCAGCTCTTTCACATTTCATAACAGCTCATCACTTTCATAATGACATGAATAACTGAAACACCAGCAAGTAAGACCTTTATATCTCTTAGTCTCATTTTGTCCCGTGTGCTGCTATATATTCATTAAAAACACTACTGCACACTTCTGTCACAGTTACAGCTAACCAGTACCCATGAAATACCGTATTTTCTTCTGAGCATGGCATTATTACTTCTTTGAACACTTTATAAACTCAATCAGTTCTGTTTGGTTTGGTTTTTCAATTTGAAGCACCATTGAGCATCTGAGTCTCATACAGCTGGGGTGGATTCATGCTGCTTAGATTTCAGATTCACACCTCTTAGCACTCGTCATAAAGATGTAAGTGTGGTTCACAGCTCACCCCTGGAGCAGTTCACAGTGTCAGAGACATTGCTACAGTCATACTGCAGTACAACTCTGTGTATGTGTTTAGCATGTTTATGCCTCAGCATATGGCAGGTGGTACTGCTCCTCCCTCTTGTTACATCGCTTGGCTACAATGGCCAGGTAGAGCACCAGCAGAATGATCCAGTAGCAGGCGTAGAGTATCGTCCCCGCTATCAACAAGACCTTTTCTGTCTCACTAAACGGCTCCTGTGTTTCACAGTAGATTGTATACATCACACCTCCGAGCAGTACAATAGCCCACACTGTGACAGGCACAGCGCCGATGAAATTGACTACGATCTTCCTGCGGCCTGAAGTGCCCCATCCAGCCTTATTGATGGTGAGCAGAGCAAATATTTTGGCAGGAAGCAAGCTGGACATGTAGAGCAGAGAGTAGAGTGACATGAAGATCATGACCAGGTTGCCACGAAGGAAACAGGCGTAGGTGGCCTTCACCATCCCAACCAGTTGGACCGTCAATAGAAAGAGCAGAATGTTCCACAGCCTTCCACGGTAGAAGAGATGGATGACTGTGGCAACCAGGAAAAAGGGGAAGAAGCCGGTGACCACAGACTCATAGGTCATCCAGAGGCTGTGCTTGTGGAACCACAGGGCGTTGTAGAGCCACTCACGGAAGTAAGACTTGCTCCATCGAGTCTGCTGGTTAAGCCAACGCAGATACTGGGTTGGAGTCTCAGTCTGGCACTGCGATCGCGCAGTAAATTTAGTCTTGTAGCCGAGGCTGAGAACCCGATTGGTGAGGTGGCGGTCGTCCCCGAAGCTGCACTTGGAGCCCAGGAAGGTCTGATGGTACCAGGGCTCCAGGAAGCGCTGGAGCAAAGAGTTCCTATACATCCCCAGAGGGCCGCTGATACACTGGACGCAGCCAAAGTAGGACTGGCAGGCCCGCTCGATGTTGAAGGCCATCCAGTAGCGCACGCTACTGAGGAATGAGATCCACGAGTCATACTTGTTTAGGATCTGGAGGATGGAAAAAGCGGAGAGAAATCAGTCAGAACAAGTTTATCGAGGAAAAATAATTGTACATTCATGCCATGCTGTAAGGAGCCTTCACACATACCTTTAGAGGGTCTAAGTTGACTTGTAGACTAAACATCCTGGGGCTTAAATATACTTTTACATTTGTATATGTTTACAATTGAAAGGTACCTGTACGTCTCCACCAACTCCTCCCACCATTGGATCGTCCTCAAGGATCTTCAGCATTTCAATGGTACATGCTGGGTCCAGAACGGTGTCCGAGTCAGACACCTGAAACAGGATTCAACAAACACAGAGGGTGCAATCATTCTGAGAATCACACAGACCTAAACATATGCATCCTTTGGTCAAAGGCTGCAGGTGTTTCAGAGCACTGAGTAGTATTTATGCTCAAAATCATGAGTGAAATGAGAGGCTGCTGACAGAGATCCCAGCTGGGTAATTCTAACCACAAGGAAGTGGGTCAGCTGTGGACGTGACCTTTGACCCAAAGCAAGGGCACAGAGGGCATGCAACAGCTGGCTGTGTTGTTCATTTGGATTGGAGGGCAACTAGGTAAATACAATAAGTCAAATGTTTTTAGTTGTCTTGAGTTGCTGTTGTATTATAAACGGGTTTAAGGTGAGTCACATAAGTTTCAAATATAGTTCTACTTCCTCGTTGATTTAAGATTGTTATTCGCCTTAACATGTAGTTTAAGGTTATTTTTGTCTGTGGAGACTCAAGAAAACAGAAAGGCAATGCAAGGAAACGAAAGAATCACATGTACCTTATGGTTCGGTTTAAGCACACTGCAGTGTTTCTACAGTAACAGTTTTGCTTCAAACACACTGCTTCCATTTTGCAAATAATGTCCAAGTTTTAGTCAGAATGTATTCAGAGGAATGATGATATCTGTTTACACCAGCTAGGAAGCAAGGCCGATATAAATACCAACAATAAACATGAGCACATTTTTTATTCTGCAATCGATCACATTATGGTCCAATCCTTTTATGTATACTTTAATTGAACATGCATATGTTTTCTGTGTGTGGCCCTTACCTGCACATAATCCACACTGTCCCCCAGTGCTTTAAAGGCTGTGTACATCACCTCTCTTTTGCCCCCCCACTCCTGCATGATGCAGGAGTACCGGCAGCCTCTGACCAGTCGGGCCACCCGTGCAGCCTCCTCCATGTGCACCGTGCTCCTTCCTCCGTCTCCCACTCCTCCTCCTCCTCCCCCATCACTGTGGTAGTTTCCCTTCCACACCATACTGCCAGCTTGGTCAGCCCCACCCATCACCTCCTGGAAAATGTCAATCATGTAGCGGTCTTCTGGCCGGTTCCCGTCCACCACTAGCACCACCTTCAGGCCAGGGAAGGAGATCCGGCGGATGCTGCGCAGGCACTTCCTCAAGTAGTCCGGGTCCTCCTGGAAGGCAGCGATGCAGAGGGCAACGGAGCGACGGAGGTGCTGCGGCCGGGCGGGGGTCCTCATCTGCCGGTGCTCTAGGAAGGCAAAGAGGCTCTGGAGGAAGAGATGGAGGGAGAGGAAGGCACCATAGAGGCCGAAAGAGAGGTGGTGCTGCTCAGTGTGGATGAACTGGTAGCCTGAAATACAAATAAAAGACAAGTGAGATTTGCATGAGCATCATTTGTTGTGATTGTCATGTACATGTGTCTCTGTGTTACTGTCACTAACCTGTGACATAGGCCAGCAGGATGGTGAAGAGGACCACCGCAGCAAAGAGGGTGGTGACCACGATGTTCAGCGCATTCCTGCAGCGAGAGGGCATCTGTGGGAGAGGAGAGGTTGAGGACAAGGTTCGAGTTATAATCTGAGCTTTATGGGGGTCTTTAAAACTAACGTTTGCGCAGCATGCAAACACACACACACACACACACACACACACACACACACACACACACACAACAATTATAAGTAATGAGTATAAATAATACTCATTACATTGACACATGCATCATTTGTGATTAAAATAATGATTGTTGGTAATGTATTAGCGACCCCCCCCACAGATGTATGATTTCACTGCTTTCATAGGAGCTCAGACCCCTCCTTATGGGAGCTCAGCTCCCATTGGCTCCCACATAACTCGAACCCTGGTTGAGGGGGTGGGGGGGCCACAACAGATGTGAAGGTTAGGATCATGTAATGTGAGGACACATGTTCAGGTTTTGTGGAGTGAAGATGAGGTGGGAATACAGTGAGAGAGGAAGAATAAGAGGACGGTCAAAGAGAGGGTGAAGTGAAGGAGGAGAACACGAGCCAGGCCGAGAAAGAGACAAATACAATTGTGCTTGTGTAAACTGTTTGAATCACAGCAGCGATTAAAACAACCTCACTTATTGAATGGATTTTCTCTGTATGCTTTTAAGTGAGCATGTTTTAAGTACATGAAAGTGTGAGCATAAACAGGTCTGTTGTGAGGTGAGACTCAGAGTCTTACTGAAGGCTCTGGCAGAGAGAGCTTGTAACTCTTTCGTTGACCTAAGTGTCATTTCCTGTTTCCTGTGTGTTCTGTGAAACCTTTCATTGGCCAGCTGCAGTCTGTAGTCATGGAAACATGGTGGCAGAAGAACATGACAAATATACTACCTGCCCAGTGTGCAGTCATTACAGCTACAGTACTATTCTTACTATTCCACTCTTTCTATTGCAGAGACTACTTATTTACAACGTTTAACAACAGAAGAAGTTAGTGTTAATCCAAAGTAAAAACTCATATCTACCCTCTGCTTATTAAGTAAGTACCCAAAACCTTCAACAACAACAACAACAACAACAACAACAACACACATTCTGGTACTTTAAAGGAGCAGTAGGTAAGTTTGAGAAACCGCCTCGGGTGCACAAAAATTCCAAAGTACACAACCGAAAAGAATCCGCCCCTTCCTTCAGACTTCCTACAGAGCACCTCCTCCAGCACACATGAACGCGCACAAGATCATGATAATGAATGTAAAACAAATGTATAACACAGTTATTGTCAGTGCTTATATTTTTGAAGCTAGCATGTTTGTTTTGTGAAAATGTATTACAAATGTTACGTCTGGCTGGCGAGAGCAGGCTGCGCCGGTAACGTTACATATCAGCTCGGTGTGCTCCGTAAATAGTCGCCATAGTTGAAAAGCAACTCCGATATTGACTCTGGTTTGACTTCTCCTAGTTTCCACTTTATTTTTCTTCATAATTTGCTCCATTACAGTTTTTCTTTTGCGACCGGTAGACGATGTTGAAGAAAACTCTGCCATGGTGAAACTGCCCTGCAGCGGCTGCTGCACGAGTGTGTGTGTGTGTGTGTGTGTGTGTGTGTGTGTGTGTGTGTGTGTGTGTGCACGAGATTGAAGGCTGACAGACAGGTCGGCCAACCAGTTATTTTAGCCGGCCCGGCTAAAATAATTGGTCGTCGTTTTTACAGTATTACGGCTTCCACAGATGAATTTTTTTTATGGATTTTTTTTCAAAGCAATTAGAATATGCATTGCTATCAGGATATTAAGAGCATTCCATGGAATATAACAAAAAGTGTATCTCGAGCCGGTTTCTCAAACTTACCTACCCCTCCTTTAAGTGTCCTGGTCCAGTGAATAATAGCTGATTAATAATGTACCACCAAACGTATTCATCCATCTTCACCCAGCCGTCCAGTTTGTTGCTAAGTAATAGTCAAACTTGACTAAATAGTTAAAAAATACCTATACATTTTTAAGTTTGCAAAGAGTTACCCCTGTCTTCCCTAAATGTACATATTGGTCCCTGGTACATATTTGTACATGTACAGGTACACTGTAAGTAAATACTATTTAAAAATATGATTTTACTTCTGCTGCTCCAGTAATAGTTCTGAAGCCTTTAACACTACAACTAATGCTGCAATCAGTAGCTACTGCTACTGCATACGACTATGTACTATGTGAGTATACTCCTGGTGATATAGTTATACTTCAACTAGAACTATTGCTACTGGTACTACTGATGGGGCAAACAGTCACCGGGAAGAAGGAATAGTACTCCTGAGGGGAGACTTATATATATCACCATTACTTTTCCCCACCAGACTAAATTCATTTAATTACTTTTTCGTATCGAAGTTTTTTGAAATGGTTAGTTTAAATATCTAGTTATCTCATTTAATATGTACTAATCTGAAATCTGAATATTGGATAAAGCCACGTTCAAAATTCGTGTTTCCTTTAGTTAAGATGTTAAAAAAATGTACAGTGTAGATTTTGGATTTTCCTTTGTATGATTTAAGTGTAATAAAAAATAAAAAATTAACTATGCAACCAGAGGTGGGAAAAGTACTCAGATATTGTACTTAAGTCAACGTAAAAGTACCTGAGTGTAGGAATACTCTGGTAGAGTAAAAGTCCTGCATTCAAAATGTTAGTAGTAGAAAAGTATGATCATCAAAATATAGTGAAAGTAGCGACAGTAAAAGTAGTCATTGTGCAGATTGGTCCATTTCAGAATAAAATATATGATATGTTTTATAATGATTGATCATGAAAGTGTTCTCAAAGCTGGTAAAGGTGCAGCTAGTTTGAATGACTTTGTATACTGCAGGGTAGCTTGTGGATTTACTCCAGGTGGAACTAAAGTCTGATTTAACACTTGATTATATGTCACATCATTCATCCACATCTGTGAAGTAACTGAAGGGATTAAATAAATGTAGTGGAGTAGAAGTACACCATGTACCTCTGAATCTTGGTTAAGTAGAAGTACAAAGTAGCAAATTAAAATACTGAAGTACAGTACAAGTATCTCAGAATAGTACCTTTCAGCACACGGCAATTCAAAGTACAGTACTTGAGTAAATCTACTTAGTTACTTTACACCTCTGCATCCAACAATTACAGCCCAGAACCGTCTGTAGAGGACAGGGATCTTTGAACTGCAATCTTTAGGTGAAAGAACTTAAGGATTGAACAACACCTGCCCATCTGTTCTCCCCTCTTTCATGCCTCAGGCCCTCTGGCGCTCCCTCTCTCTGGGTTAATAGTTCTAATTAAAGGCCAGTCAGGGTTTGGCCAATGCTTGGTCAAAACTTTGGAGGAACAATTCTGCCCTTTCATTCATGAAATTACCTCCTGCAGCGCACACCCCCCCCCTCCCCCCCCCTCCCCGCCCCCCCTCAGACAGCCTGATATTAATGGAGTTACATTCAGCTCTGAGACGCTGCCTGGCACACACACAGTTTTCCTCCTCTGGGGTTCCTGTATACATTTACATCCTGGCACTGATCACACGTTCTTCACAGATCTACATTCTGAACAGAGATCCAGAGAAACACTGTGTGTGACACGCAGGTTCTGACAGTGGAATGTATGATCCTGCTGACTCAGAGTTCTGTTTCTATTGCCATTGTTGTTCATGTTAATTGTTGCAGAATTATTCTGGAGAAGAACGTCAGATCAAATGCTGGCCACAAATCCATCACATCAAAATAGAAGATAAACCTGCATGTTCAGAATATTCAGTGCAATTTCCTGAAATACAATTAATTACATTTAAATGTTGTTTTTGTTTGCCAAGCTTTTAACAAATGTGTGCAATTTCCTTGTGTAGCTCAAACATGGACATATTGTGTTCAATATTATTATATTGTAAACTGTTTTGTATTTAGATATATTATATTATATATAGGGCCGGGACTCGATTAAAACAATTAATCTAATTAATTAGAGGCTTTGTAATTAATTAATTAATCGAAATTAATCGCATTTTTAATCACATATAAATAAAGCTGCTGGATTATTTTTGTCACTTTTTGGGCAATTTTTTCGGTTTTAACGATTAATTTGCATTTTTACTTTTCCTACGGTTTGTGAATGTGAATGGCTGAACCGAAAAATCGCGATTTAAAAACATTTCTAGACTCCGCAGATTTGTTTTGCTTTAAGGGACTCCGTAGCTTACTCTCTCACAGTTCGTTCATGTCGCTGCAGCTGCTCCCCAAGCCCCCAGGAAGCGCGCCGGACTCAGATGGAAATATTCGTGCTGGCCAAACGGCGGTACTGCACTTCCGCTTGGTTGCCAGGCCCGGAAGCACTTTTTCCCATTGACTTACATGGGGAAAGAATGGTCTGTAAATCGTTGGATAATTTTTTTTAAACTAAATAAACCGCCCAGTATGAACACTTGTATAGCCCTTATTAAAAACATTCGTTCCTCAAGTTGTAAAAATGTGCTAATAACGTTATTCTGAGAGTTATTTCCCTCTGCATTATGAACGTGCATCTAACCCACAGGACCGCGCCGCCCGGCACTCATGTTACGTGTTCAGCCTTTACCCATGGATGCACAATAACAACGGACCCACATCGTCTAACCCCACGGAGCTGTAATAATGGATATATTGCACATGTTTGCTGTAACTCATCACTTGTAAAATATTATACTACATGGGCTGTATGATTAAATCTTGTACCGTAAATAAATAAAGTTAATACGTTAGACGTTAGATTAACGTCCCTGTAGCTTCTTATTGCACTAAGAAGCTTATTGCACTGTATGTATATATATATGTATATAAGTGCAATAATTATTTCATGCTAAATGAAGCTCTGTTGCTTGGATATCACTAGATCCTGTTACAGCGTAATATAAGTACATAACGATTGATGTGCACATTAGCATAATTACTAGCTAGCCGTTAGCTGCTAACTGCCGCCTCGTTAATATCTGAGCCATCATAATAACAACCCAACATGCTGTCATGAACGTGTGGTGCTGTTACGTGTACGCAAATTGACGTGCTTGATGTGAACGAGCATTTTGGTTAAAGTTGCGCATGCTCTATGAGCGCACATACGGGTACTTCTCAGGCATGCCGGGTAATCTGTGACGTTTCACTCTCTCAAAAGTTGCCCCATTTTGTCATCATGCGCGAATGAGCAACTCTCATAGGAATGAATGAGGCCCCGCCTCCCACGCTGTATCCAGTTCTTATTATACATCCATGCTGCTCCCCCGTGCTCCCCGCATCCATTTCCAGGTTCTTCACAGCGCCTCTCATTTTCTCTTCAGACATCATAGAAGCC
>CALSBZ010042230.1:549423-561907 GCA_943591055.1 Gobionotothen gibberifrons | reverse complement strand
AATGAAAACTGTTGAATCTTTTTTAGTCATCAGATTATATAGAACATGTCAGTCAAACTAGTCTAGCCAAAACCAATAATTTGTCATTTTAGTCAAACTTATTTCACAATAAGGTTATATCTTGTCCTTATTTGATGAAAAACACAGGTTGAATGATTAAGCAGCTTTGCAGAGAGTATCTGGTCAGGTTTGTGGTGTTTTTACCAGCTGTGTTCTGGCCACATTGCTTCCCTTCTGATAAAACAATGCATTCACTTTTTTTCTCCGCCTCATTGTAGTGAAAATGGGCCCAAATATCACATTGTTTCTTTCTCCCAAGCAGTGGTGCTTTAGACTTTTTCGTTGTCAGTCATTTTGACGGACAGGATCGTAACATTTCCGTCATAATCCATTATTACCCGTCGAGTGCACAATTGATCACTCACTTGCGCTGACGGGGGGGTATTCGGTTAACGCGAGTGCGACCACTGCTCCCAAGCCCTGTTGTTGCCATTTTATTTTCCGTTAAATAAGGTTAGTTAGACCATGAGTTAGACCCGAGTCTTCCTGACAGTTCATATTGTGCCGCTGCCCGGTGTAAATTCAAATGTACCGCCGCGCGCAGCACGGACACACAGCTGCTGCCCAGCCGCAGCACCGGAAATGGAACTGCTGGGAGAAAAACTGATGTAACGTTATCTTTCATAATATTTCGTCTCCTCATTTTTCGTCAACGAAAGTAAACAGAGATTTTGGCATAGTTTTGATTTAGTAAACTACATTTTCGTCTCGTCACTTTTCGTCAATGATATTGCATGATGATTTCGTTACAGTTATTGTTTACTGCCGTCGGTGCGGTCTCGTCATCGTCTCGTTTTCGTCATGGAAAAAAAGGTCGTTGACGAACATATTTCGTCATAGTTTTAGTCAACGAAATTAACACTAGTGTGGAGGGCAGATTCTCGTCATCTCCTCACTGGGGTCCCACAGGGGTCTGTCCTTGGTCCCCTCCTCTTCTCTCTGTACAAACTCTCTTGCTCTCTCATTCACTCTCATGGCTTCTCCTACCACAGCTACGCAGACGACACACAACTGATTGTGTCTTTTCCCCGCTCAGAGACCCAGGTGGTCGCACCCATCTCTGCTTGTCTGCCTGAAATCTCTCAGTGGATGTTTGCTCACCACCTGAAGCTCAACCTAAACAAGACTGAACTGCTCTTCATCCCAGATAAGGACTCTCCCATCCATGACCTGTCCATCAACATTGGCACCTCCGTTGACCCTGGACGACCAGCTGAACGTCACTGCTAACATTGCTGCCACATCCCGATCCTGCAGATAAAACCTCTACAACATCAGGAGGATACGTCCTGTACCCCTACTGTCCCCTACTGTCCCAGGAGGCAATGCAGGTCCTGGTCCAGGATGCGGTCATCTCGCACCTGGACTACTCAACTCCCTCCTAGTCTACCTGCAAACGCCATCAGACCGTTACAGCTGATTTCGAATGCTGCAGCCAGACTGGTCTTCATCCCCCCCCCCCCCAGTTCTCCCACACTACACCTCTCCTCCGCTCCCTCCACTGGCTGCCAGTGGATGCAATAATCCGCTTCAAGACACTGGTACTGGCCCACCGAGCTGTGAAGGGAACAGCCCCTCCATACATCCAGGCCTTGGTTCAACCATACACTCCAGCACGTCCACTACGCTTGGCGTCAGCCCATCGGCTGCTACTACATCTCTGAGTGGAACCCAGGTACCCCTCACAACCACGCCTGTTTGCTATCCTGGCTCCTAAATGGACAGCAGAAACTCTGCATATCAAAGCAAAATGAAAACCCATCTATTTTGACTGTACCTTGGCAATTAAATGATTGCTGGAAAATACATTTTAAAAATAAATACTATGGCACTTTTTGAGTAAATGTTGTCCTTGTAACTAATTCACCAGCACTTAAGATTGAAGTGAATATACAGTCTCTGCACTTTCCTTGTTGTTTGGGGTTTGAATCTTTATGGTATTGCACTTATTGTAAGTCGCTTTGGACAAAAGCGTCAGCTAAATGCAACCCGATCTCACCCGAATGCGTACAAATGACACGACTTTACACGTCGTGCAATAGATACGCAGAACTCCGTTTTTGCGTGCATATGATACGCTGATATTGCACCTCAAACATTGAAACAAAGAGCTCTGTGGCTTCAGGCTTGATCGCCGTTCCATTACAGTTTTAATGTTTGCGGTGCAATAAACGACACAGCAGCTTATTGGGTTATGGTTAGGGTTAGGGTTAAATAAATGGCAAAGATATGTAGAAAATAAACGCATTTAAGACACGTCCATAACAAACGTAACGTGGGATAAAATTGTAGAAACAAAACGTATTTAACATATGTTCATAACAAACGTAACGTGGGCGTATCATATGCACGCAAAAACGGACTTCTGCGTATCTATTGCACGACTTTTCAAAGACGTGTCATTTGTACGCATTCTGGTGAGATCAGGCTGGCTAAATGATATGTAATGTCTGACCTGTTCTCAGCTGGCTTCACTTCCTAAACCAGGGGTAGCTGCTTGGTTTATATATTTTATTTAAATCGAAAAGATTGATAGGAATAAAATCCTCTGAGTATAATTAAATTAAAGATCATTGGTGATGCCTCCCAGGGTGTGGGTTAGAAGGGCATCCAGCAATGTATAAGAAATGACATTCGTGTAAAGGAGTGGATTCAAATCTGAGTTACCATTAGCATTTAGCACTTTTTTGTTGTTAATTGCAGAAAATAAGGTGAAAACCTCCTAATTAAATACAATGTCAGCTCATATTCAACAAACCTTTGTCCATCCCGGAGGCCACAGACACCCTCTTGACCTTCACAGTAATTATTATTCTGCAGGCACAGTGTGTGGAGCTTGAATTGCTGAAAGGCAAAAATGCTGTGTTAGTACCTTCTTTCCTTCTCTAGGGACTTTAACATGGCTTTTAATTACTGCCATCTTTTGGCTGTCTGCACACAAAATAATCATGTAAAAAACATTGGAGGACGTCTGTTCTGCGCTTCAAAGTGAGCTCAGTTTGTTTGATAGTCTGGCTCTGTATAACATGGCACAATCCAAAAAACTATTCTTTATTGTGAATAAACCAAGCCATATACAGTAAAGACGGAGTAAACTTTTTTTGTGGTTGTTACTGACAAAAACTTCTTCAGGGACCTGGTTGGTATTCTGTGTGGATTCCTCAAAACACAAGTCACTCAGGAGTCAAGAACAACAAAGGCAAAATGACAAAGACAGAACCAATCCTCTGAGGATCATTGGGGACTAACGGAACAACGTTTCAAAGAATTACAACTATACAGCCAAGATGTCGTTCTCTATAGCATCTAGTGGGACCTGGACCAAAATAGCTGTACAGTGCCTCACTCCCCAAAAATGAGGCCAGCAGACTCGGAAACGTTGGACAACAGCCACATAGTGTGAGCAACCACTTTAGTATTAAATTACATCACTTTGAAAATAACTGAACAAACTTACAAACCATTTTTTCAATTGTGTCTTAACAGTAAGTGTCCATATTGAAATTGAATAGAGTTTATCACTCCTCATCAATACTGAATATTTAGCGACCCCTTGAAACGTGATGGAAAACTACAGTGCAGAAATATGTTCCCAAGTTTATCTGAAGCCAATATGATTCTGTTTGAAATACTCCTGGAAGATATCCTGTTCACTTGTCTGTGTGAAATCCACCTTTATCTTACACTTACGCCAATGCAGCGAGGGAAACGAAGGGAATGTTACTACCTGAAGATACTTAAACGGTCCTACGTTTGTTTCCGTGATAATCTTTTTTAATATATCAACCCAGTCTCGAGCTAATTTACTTGATCAAACAGACCCATAATATATTTTATTTTTAGAGGTAAAAACCTTGCTGCAGGTTATTTTTGGTGACTGACAGAAAATACATAAGCCCCAGAGTAAACAAGTGTGATGTGAGAGCCAGACTGTGGTGGAGGCCTGAATCTGCCACTGTGATGAAGAGCCTGTGTTTCTGCTCCGCCTGCCACAGTGATACCTTGACTCCCATTTGGGGAAATATTCCTGGGCTGCAAACAAAGCTAACTCTGCTTCAGTTTGCAGGTTGTATGTTCACACAGAGGGACACAGAGAAGGTCATGCCTCTTACACTGTTAACCTATTGCCCAATGAATTTAACAAAAGAAGGAATGTCTGCCCGACCCCAGTGCCTTCGTTTTTCTTCTTCTAGTTCACGGATAGTCCAGCTGTAGTCCAGTCTCCACTTCAGGCTATTGTTCTTATGAGCTAAAGAAGAAATCATTTGATCTAGTGCGTGCCACCATGTTCTCAGAGACAACCTTATGATGGCCGCACCAGTTTTCCGCAGGATCATTTGAGCTTTATTATTTGTTGAGGCTAAATTAGTCCTGTTAACTACAGCAGTATGACCCCAAATAGATTTGGCTGTGATTTAATTGCAATAAACGTATATCAAACAGGTGTCAAAATAACTGCCTAATGGTGATGATTATTAAAGAAATCTGAAAGTTTTCATTTTTTTGTTAAATCTTGGATCCTTTGAATCAAAATTATACTAATGATCAAATCCCAGAAAAGGGCACTTCCTTATGAACATGTGGTATTCATTAAAGGTGGGGTAGGTAAGTTTGAGAAACCGGCTCGAGATACACTTTTTGTTATATTCCATAGAATGCTCTTAACATCCCGATAGCAATGAATATCTTAAGTGCTTTGACAAAAAAATCCATATAAAAATGTCATCTGTGGAAGCCGTGGTACTGTAAAAAGCACGACCAATCATTTTAGCCGGCCCGGCTAAAATAACTGGATGGCCTACCTGCCTGTCAGCCTTCCATCTGTGCACAAACTTATCTCGTGCCCTCATTGGTCATGTGCGCGTTCGTGTGTGTTGGAGGAGGGGCTCTGTAAGGAAGTAGCAGATTCTTTCCGGCTGTGTATTTTCTAATTCTTGCGCATTCGAGCTGGTTTCTCCAAAATTACCTACCCCACCTTTATAGGTCCCCTATTATACTGTTTTTCATCAATATATCACAGGTCTCAGATATATACAGAACCTGTCTCTGATTGGCTGAAACACCAAACAGATCATTGCAGCATTACCCATAATCCTCTCTGTTTCAGCCCTGTTTCCAAAGTGCTGATTCTCTGTCTGTTACTTTAGATGAAAATAAGGAGCCCCTCCCCACGCCCCTCTGAGAGACATTTGGTTACAAAGAACTCAATGGTGCTCTAGGAGGAGATTCAGGTGATAAGGTGGGGGGGGGGGGTTACCTTGGTTGCTGATTGGCTAATGGTTACACAAGACAAAACATCGTTATGACATCATAAAGTGGCCAAAATCTGATCAGCTCATTTTCAGACAGGTTTTTATAGAAATGGATCAGGACAAAAAGAGAGAATCTTTGTTCCTGAAACTTTCAGAGTCTCTTTCCACAGGGACACACACACACATGTTTATGTATAAAATACATGAAAAAGTGGATTTTGCATAATAGGTCCCCTTTAAGGTGAAAAGATAAATGTATTACAAGCTTGTCTTGCAAAGAGAGTTTGTAAAATATCACTCAACACAAACTAACCTCACAATAGGAACTGTTTACGATTAAAAGGGGAACCTCATTGATTTCATATCGCAGAAAAAAGGGGCTCACTGGTATTTCTCAGGTTGGACTTGGTAAATCTCCTCCAAAAATTCATAAAATAATACATTGCCAAAATAATATAAACAAGGTCTTTGGTAAATCCATCAGAGGGATTCTGATTGGTGATTCATTAATGAACACCTCGCTGCACATTATCACTTACTTTTGTCAATGATAACAACACAATAATGGCTTCACGATTTTCTTCTTGACATGCGATTATTAATAAGGTGTTAAGCAGATAGATAGTGACAATATTCATATGTTAAACAGTATGTTACCAATTTTGTATACTCTATAATAAAAATGAAGAACAATATGTTTTTAAAACTTTATTTAAGAAGTAACCTATTTCAATAGAACACGGTAAATGGTAAAGGGTGACTTTTTTCTTAAGGAAGGACTTGGCCTGCTGGTGCAGTCAATGGGAGGCAGAACTACTGCTGCCTATAAGCAGAGAATATACAAATAAAGTCCTCTATACCTCCGAACAATGGATGCACTATGAGGTTCAGCAGAAATACCATTTGAGTTCTATGGCAGGACAACAATCTTCTTCTCCAGCTTCTGCTCAGGGAAGATGAACCTCCTCATCACCTCATCGAGCTCCTCCAGAGCCAGCTGAGCGTGGAGCACCGCAACGTCATCCGGGTCGGAGCGCACCACCCACTTCAGAGCCCGGTACAGGTCCAACAGAACATCACTGAGAACCTATAGCAGTCAGAGAGAGGGACAGAGGTTCACGGCTCTGCTCATTACACAGGGAACAGGGTTACGACAGACCGTGTGGACACTAACTTGGTGTATATCATTAGAATTAATGAGCAAAAACTTCTACAAAAAGACCCAAGTTGTATGTAACCACATAACTGTTCAACGTTTGTTGAGTACAAAGCAAGAAAAAGGAAACTTGGAAATGAACTGTCAAGGTGTAAAAACAACAAAAACGTCATAAAGCACAAATAAATCTGCAGCTTGGCAAAGAGAAATTGCATTGAACCGCCAACTGTTATTTAACTCATTCAAGGCTTTTGTTGCCATATTTAAACTGAAAGAGTAAATACATGAAGACTTTTCCCTTAAATCCTTAAAAGGAAAAAGAGAAAAGGAATGAATAACTGATGGTGATTGAGGCTGTGTTCAAATGTTCATGCTGTGTGTGGCGAAACGATACGAGTGGCATAGCATTGTAATACACACTTATATTTAACTTGACAGAAAGAAAATAAAAATTAATCGGACACTATTCTGTTCAAATGGTTGATTTTCATCAAGCAGCAAAATACCTAGCTCCCCAGGTATAAAGTCTCATAATGGGTCATAAACTACAACTCAGACAAAGCAAGAAACTCAAAGATGTCTGTAAATGACCTTTAATACGTTTAACCTTTTGTAGAGGTGGTTATATTTGTGTGCCGATGTTTTCCTGTGGTAAAGTTTTAGTTTTGTACTTTTATTTTGATAGTTATAAGATCCGGACTTTTATTTTGAAGGGACTTTTGCCGGAAGTGAATAGAGAACGGAGGAGTGTAAACACGTGTAATGACGGATGAATGACGGAGAAATTAACATCAGATAATTAGTTACGTTAGGTTTTTAGCACCTGGCTGATAGGGGCACACGGTTTGTTATTACTTTTATTAATATGTGTATTGATATTATGTGGTGTTATTTCGTAGTTTTGCAGTGTTTTGAGTCCATGCTTTTGAATTAGCAAAACTGCTATATTAGCCTACATGTGTTCTGCTCTGTTAGTTAGGGGGCAGTAGTGAGCTATAATTGCATTATTTAGTTTGTATTAGAAATGTAACGTTTATAAATGCAAGAAATTGAGATGTTTTATCTGTGAGATGGTGGCTAATTATTGTGTTTTCTTTCTTTTCTTAGCTCTTACGTTGGTACTTGACACTTAATGTATACATGCAAGGGTGTACAATAAAAGGATACCTTCAGTGCGAGAGTATGACCATTATTCAGCTGGGGACGCTACAATGTCACCTCTAAAATAGTAATACACATTTGATCAGGGGGGGGGGGAGCTTAGCACTCTTCACGCTAACGAAGGATCACTTCTAGGCAGGGTTGGGAGGGTTACTTTGTAATCAGTTACTGAATACATGGCTCTGAAAGGAATCAGAATACAGTTACAGTTACGTGTCTTAACAAAGTAAGTACGTATTCAGATTACTTTTAGAATACTTTTGGAATACTTTCTTTTTCCATAACAGATGGGTATGTTTTGGTGACCAGGAGACACTTGTTTTACTGTTTTAATGGCTTATCAAGAACTCAAACACAACATCTTGGTGTCATTCTGGACAGCTCTCTCATCTGCACCCCACATAAAAAACATCACCCGGACTGCATTCTTTGTCCTGTCTTAAAACCTTTCCTTGGAATATGTTATGAATTGTAAGGTGTCCCTGGGTGCTTTGAAAGGCGCCCCTAAATAGAATGAATTATCATTATTATTTATGATCTGAAACGATGTAATAACTTTAAAAACTTGTTCCATTCACTTTGATTTGATCCCATTATAAAATGTCATCATTTCGACAATAAATAAATGCTACATAAACGTTATCTATTTTATCTAACCATCTCCGTTTCTAACTTTCAATATATTTTAAAAGAGATCTCTCTCTCATCTGCGTGCGGGGGCGGGGCCTCACAGACACGCTGCATCTCTCTCTCGCTCACAGACATGCTGCAGCGCCGTGCAGTGTGCACACAGTTCTCCCGGTAATGAATATTACATTTTGTGAGGAAAGCTTTCCACCATTAATTCCAATAAGTATTCCAAAATGTATTCACTTCAGGTTTACGAAAGTAACTGTAATCAGATTACTCGTTTTTCAAATGTAACGCCAGCTGAATACAGAGCCTACTTGATTTTTGTATTCTCATTACGTAACCCCGTTACATTCCGTTACAACCCAACCCTGCTTCTAGGCTACTGTCCCGCAGCTCCTGCCTCTCTGTTGGACTCTGTCGCAGCGGGGCTACTGCTGTGGTGCGGAGTGTCACTTCCCGATCCGTCCCCCTGCCCGATCTGTACTGCGCATGTGCGAGATGGTCCGCCATGGTGGAGAACTCCGGACGGCAACCCAAGTAGGACAACATTGATACAGTGGCTTTTGGCAAAGCTGAAAAATAAAACTCGAGAGAGATGAGTTATTGTTATTACAACGTGACTTCACTATTATCTAACAACTCTTTTCATTGGGTTCTTTTATTTGGGGTTAAGAACATTGTCAGAACAAGTGAGAAATGGATTTAACTTCTGTTAGACAGCCATATGCCATACATTTTTGCATACATTCACAGTAAATATGTATTCAGTATGATAGCTGTCTAACAGAAGTTAAATTCATTTCTCACTTATTCTGACAATGTACTTAACCCCAAATAAAAGAACCCAATACAAATAGTTGTTAAATAATAGTGAAGTCACGTTGTAATAACAATAACTAATCTCTCTCTCTCTTTATTTTTCAGCTTTGCCAAAAGCCACTCTGTCAAGTGTCCTAGTAGAGTTGCCGTCCGGAGTTCTCCAATATGGCGGACCATCTCGCACATGCGCAGTACAGATCGGGCAGGGGGACGGATCGGGTAGTGACACGGAGCGCACAAAGCAGATTCTTAACAACGAAGGATCACTTCTTCTTCAAGGCAGGGAAGGTTTCGCAGTACGCAGTCTACTGTCCCTCAGCTACTGCCTCTCTGTTGGACTCCGGTACTGCACCTTACTCACGAGACGTTGTGAAAAAAAAAAAAAGGGTGGGGGGCGAAGTAACCACTCCGCCAACGCCACAGTCATCCCCGTAGTGCGGGCCGGATGAGAATGTCTGGCGGGCCGGTTGGTGGTCACTGGCTTACAGGAGGATCAAGAGAGAGTCAGAGGAGCATGTTAACGGTGTGTTATCTTACTGATATCACCATTTCCAATGTTTCAGGTCAAGCACACAGCCACTTCATGGGTGGCAGATACACAATGTATACGTCACAGAGGTTCACACTACAATTTGCAACATCAGAAATGCATGTAGAAAACCAGACAACAGTCATTTTGGGCATTCCTTCACAGAAGATCTGTTTTGACAGAGTGGAGGGAGGTTTGGAGGGAAAATGCGTCAGTAACAGTGAGAGGTGAGATGCAGAACTGCAGAAGACAGCCCTCCCCCCCAGCACCACACCTGGCCCCCTCCTCTCTCACATGGTGCTGCTCTGGCCCTCTCATCTGTTCTCATGTCACTGTGTGTGTCATTAGCCCTCAACAGCTGCTGCTGCTCTGTAATGACAGGACCTGACCTGGGACCAGCAGCTGCACAGAGCATCAGGAGTCATCAGGAGCCACGTCACATTGGAGCCAGCAGCTCACACACAGCAGTGTTCACTGAGTCCCCATAGGAGGAACATTTTCCTTTTCTTTCTTCCGTATGTAACCCAAGTGGTCCAAGGATGAGAGACAGCGTGTTTTGTTCCCAGCTGAATTAACAACAAGCTGATTAATAGAGCAATACATATTTTAATCTGTAGCAAGGATGTGACGACAATGAAAGGATAATAAAACAATAAAAAGAGCCAATAGCACTTTTCGCGTTTAGTTCCGTTAGTACCCCTGATGTCACGTTCACACCAAAAAAATAACCGGGAACTTTTCACCCCATTTTTAGCGCCTGCTGAGAGCAGGTACTTTCCTGGGGAAAAAAAGTACCCCAGTTCTGATTGGCTGAACGCGGCTTATATCACAATGAATAGTACCTTGTAGTAATACTTGTGTATCTAAAACTCAAACATCCAATGTCGTCCAACAAATTATATATATATATATATATATATATATATATATATATATAGCTATGAATACATAAACTGGCAGAGGTGCTACCATGTCTAACCTTCAGACTTGCACAGTAATCAGTGAATTCAGAAAGCCTGGCTTGCTGCGTCTATTTTAGGAGGCAGAGGAACTGATGTGATCAGCCCGAGCCAAGGGGACTATCTAAGAACAACACTTCAGCAGAGACAGGAAACACACTGCACCACGAGAGGAACCAGAGACTGTGAAACACGGTGTTTCGAGTGAGTCTCCTTCCTGTGCTCAGTGAGAACATTAGTGTGTGACCCACAGGTAGACAGGGACTCTGAAACACACAGAGAGGACCCCTGCCTCCAGCAGTCCACACACAGACATGTCTACGCTTACCGCTGTCAATCAATTCAATCATTACATTTTTTTAATCACAATAATAAAATACATTTGATACCGCCCTCATAATTAGTATTTTTTTTGTGAAGGTCCTCACTGACCGTTGGCCCTAATAAAAAGGCTAACAGTAATGTTAGCTGAACTTTGGGGACTGAAGAGACACCTTCCCTTCTATTCCTTTTTGTCAAATACAATGTCAAAAACTAAGAAATGCATTTGTTAAGATTTTACAGGATTTATGAGCATTTAATTTGTCTGTTTATGTAAATGTAACAGGTCTTTCTTGACCTAAAGCTCAAGTGCAAGACATCGAGGTTCTACACAAAAGACAGAAATGACTTGTTCACAGTGTATCTTTATACTCGGGCTGGCCAAGTTAACACCGACAATTATTTTATCGCGCATTAACAGTTTATTTATTCATATTATTATTTAGAAAGTTCCGTGGCTCACTGGCTCTGGATACACATACAGACAGACCAGGGGTCACAGGAGGGGCGGGATTGGCTTAGGATGGGCGTCATCACACGTCTCAACCAATGAGAGCATAGGGGGCGGGCCTAAGACTGCACATGAACGGAAACAGAAAGAAGTGGCGGGACAGAAACATGGAAGAACTCTTACATGGAAATGTTACATCTCTTCGGACAGAGGAGTTGATAGAACCAGGGTTATTTGTAACCACTGCAAAGTTACATTTTCTTATCTCTGAACTCTGAGGGGAACTTCTATAACAAACTAGATAAAACGTTAATGCCCTGCAGTGGCAATAGCTGTCAGGGAATAATTCTGTATACATGTTTACCTTTCGCCCTCTGACGCAGCTGACCAGCCTCGAGCAGCCGTTATCTCCCATAAGGAGGGGCTGCCCTACCAAGTTGTTGTTGTTACCAGTTTGTGAGCGGGCAGCTCTCGGTCAGAGATAGTTATTGTTGTGGGACACCTGGAACACATCCTTCTCGGGGTGTAGATGACCCTGAGCCATAAACAACAACAAATGTGATTCAGTGTCCTCAGCTGTTTAGTCTAACTATTGAAGAATGTTGATTATTACACTCTGAACTAGTTAAAACCTGGAGCTACAGGAGGGGTCTTCAGAATTGATTGTGGCATCTCTACCGTGTGGTCAACTCGTGGCCCGTGACATGTCTTGTGAATTCTTCGGCCAAAGCTCCAAATAAACCGTCAGTGTTTGCCATCAAAGCTGCAGCTCTCCTCGTGTCTCTTTTGGCGCATTTCCACTACAGCGCGGAGCTCGCTTTAAGCGTGCCGTGCCGAGCCCGGCCCGTTTTTGGTTGTGTTTCCACTTGCCGTAGTTCCGGCTAGCGGGTACCATTTCACAGTTTTTCTGGCCCCATAAAATCGAGGTTCTTTCCGGGCCAACAACCAGGCTGAGTCGGGCTGAGTATGCTAAACTAGAGAGAGAATCGCTGGCAAGGGGGCTACAACTACAACAAGATGAACATATTTGACCGTGATTTAATTGTAATACACGTTTCAAAATGATGCCGAAGTAACAACATACTGATACCGGTTAGTAAAAACCATGAATTAATGCTTTGACAAGTCTGCAGACAGACGGCA
>CALSBZ010042230.1:507262-524423 GCA_943591055.1 Gobionotothen gibberifrons | reverse complement strand
GTTAAGGGAGGGCATGTACCTAGGGTGGAATCATGTCCGTAGCCATACAGATAAGATCAAATTCGACTATCAGGGTAATAGAGAAGTTTTACCTTGCTTAAAGCAGGGGAAGAGTTAACCACCTGACTTCCATATTTCCTAGTATATGGAAAAAGGGTGGAAGCATTCACGTAACTCCTGAAGAAGCTCCTCAGGTTTTGCTTGAATTACACAGCAGTTTAGGCCATGTGGGCCTAGTTCGGATGAGAAAATATTGTCTCAACAATAAAATCCTCATACGAAACTGCGATTTGCACTTACAACACACACGATCAACATGTCTTCGATGTGCAGAGGTGGATGGGAACAAGTATTTCCTTGTGATCTGTGATAATGGAGGGAGTCATAAACAGGTTTATCCTCTGACCAGAGCAACTGGAACACAGTGGCTAAAATGGCGGAACATATAAGTATTTTTCCTAAAACTGAGAGAATAAGAATGGATAATGCAACTGTAAAACAAATTGGGACATTCCAATCAATTTGACAAGGCTGAAAAATATTCCTATGTATGGAAAAGCTACCTAGGACAAAGGGCAGGTCATATCTAACTACCACCCCCCTTCAGTTTCAGGTTGGGGATCAGGTGTGGGTGACCAGAAAGGGCCGCAGTCCAGAGAAGGGTCAGCTTAAGACTAATTTAGAAGGTTTGGATACAGTGAAGTCAGTCTCTAGGAACGTAGTTTCACTCCAGAAGAGAGGGCCAGTTCACCCGAATCAACTAAGATTAAGATCCAGATAGCAATATGACTACAGCCTACACATCCACTGTTGATGACAGTCTCACATCACATGACATGTTTTGCATACACACGTGGCAGATTAATGTGCTTTCTTCCACAGGAGAGGATGGCTTCTTGTGGGATCTTCCCGCAAGAATTTAGAATTTGTCTTGGTAAATTCTGTTTTATAGAGCAAAAGAGGGAATTTAAATCTGAGTAACAAGCAATATTTGAATTGCAGACGATTTAGTATTACAACTGTTAGAATCTTTAGTGAATTATGCAAAGAAAGATGGCAAGACGAAACTCTGTCTATTAGCATATGGATTGGAGCTTTAATGGAGAATACCTCAGTATCAAAGAGGAAATGGAAAAATAAACTTTATATTATTTTTGTCATTTGGTTTTAATTTGACATTATTAGTTTTTCCCGACAGCAGTATTCGTTTACATTTTTTTTTTTTTTAGCACATCTTCCCCTTCTTTTTTGCTGGTTTTCACACAGCATGGAGGTGTAGGGCTGTCAGGTCATTAAACTGATAAGAGTAAATTATGGCCCAGTGCTTTCTGCCGTTAGAGAGTAAGAGTAGAAGCAATCACCTTGCTGTCTATAGAAATTCCAGAGCAATATGGAATACATGACCCTGTGAGAAAGTCCTTGGGGAAGTTTTTCTAACTGAAACAACTCTTTATGAATCAGAGAAATAATTTATACTTGATCTTAGCTATATTGTTGAGATTTATACCTCAGCAATCTACCAAGAGGATTTGAACCTGCCTAGCGGGAACTTCAGTCACAGTGCCTCAAGTGAAGCCTACACTGTTAAATGTTTGGCTGTAAAATTACAGTAAATTACTGGCTACTAGTTGCATGGATTTCACAGTAATTGAATGTAAATATTTCACAATAATTGACTGTAATTATTTCACAGTAATTTGCTGTAGATATTTTACAGTAAATTAGAGTAAAAGTACAACTAAATACTGTGACTTTACAGTTGCCATGCCCATGGAATTACTGTGATGTAGCAGTACAGAGCTGTGGTATTATGGTACCTTGCTGTACATCAATTACAGTAATTACCTGTATTTTCACACTATTACTGTAGAAGTAATGCAACACAGTAGCCAGTAATTTACTGTAAATATAAAAATGTAAATAATACGATAATATATTGTAAATTTGACTAGTTAACTGGGATTTTACCATAACTACACAATTCAATCAGCTCTATCAACAAAGAAAAACAAAGAAAATGCCCATTTTAACTTTGTATTACTCCATTGAAGTGCAAAGTACATTTCACAGTGTCTTGGACATGTTGTTACGGCCCCAACCTCTACTCCGCAGTAGTGGCTCGTGTTGAGACCCGCAACATGAAAGAATACACGCAATAACCGGTACTTGGTAACGAGCATTTATTGATAATCAGCCGTTTGCTCACACAAGCGAAACGGGAAACAAAAAGAGGTCTGGAGGACTGGCCAAAAGGAACAAACAGAAGGAGGGAACCCGAGCCAGCCACACCACGGACCGTAGGACCCAGAGCTCCCCACCCCCCGACCAGAAATCAATTATAAACCCTATGGGAAACAAAATAAAGCCGCGAAAACTGGACTACGAGGTCCTCCAGGCTAAACACAAACACATCTGCAAAAATATGGCCTACAGCTCAAAATGGCAAAGAGGTATTCTAAGGAGAGTGTCTCCCGGCGTTAGGATAGGCGAGACATCCTTCTCCTCCAGCTTCTCTTTATATATCCACAGCTGAGTGGAATTTGAAACACTTGGGCAGAGGCGGAGCCAGGGGCAGACCAGGTGCACCTGGGCAGAGGCGGAGCCAGGGGCAGACCAGGTGCACCTGGGCAGCAGGGAGACAGAAAAGAAAACAAGGAGGGGAGCACTTGTCTACACAGACATCCACTCAAAGTCAACAGTTTTTCTGAAGAATGTGCTGACATGGGGGTTTAAATTGCAATGCCTCTTTTTGGCTTTCGAGCCCGCCTCAGGATTAATGCCCAGGAAGCACCTGAAAACAATAAGCCAAGACAACAATTTCAATTTTACATAGATCTACATGTTGCATCGTTTATTTTTAAGGCACATGCAGCGGTGCCCCTTTCAATTTAAGTAAAACCTGCACCAAAGAAAGCCAAGCAAAAGCGATAAAAGCAAGAAAATCACTTAATTTGTTGTGTTATCACAGAGGATGGTCTGAATACAGTATTTTACTGTGAAATAATACAGTAACATGTTGTGAAATCCTGGTAATAATGTATCCTGTACATTCACAGTAATTAACTGTGCCTGTATTGATTTTACTGTGAAATTCTAAATTACAGTATTATATTGTGAACATTACAGGTAAAGACTCTAAAGTGGTAAAACAGTCATTTATTGTAAAATATTACAGCTAAATATTGTGAAATCATGGTAATATTTTACAGTGTACTACAGGAAACCTGTGCAGCATGGATCAGCGGCTGAGTCACCTGTACCCCTGCCAGTGGAGGATGATGTTTCTTCCAGCTCTGTGGGACAGGCTGCATCTCTACCCGCTGAGCCACTCAGATCGCAGTGGATTTCCCAAAAAAAGGACGATGACTATCTGATAACTGCATGGTCAGATATCAGACGCCAGGTAGCAGCAGCCCTACCTACCCCTGCCACTGGTCCACTTCACCATCTCCAACCCGGCGACTTCGTGCTGGTCAAGGACTTCCGGAGAAAGAGCTGGAAATCCAACCATTGGCAAGGTCCCTACCAGGTGCTTCTCGTCACCCAGACAGCGGTCAAGGTCGTCGAGAGAGCCACGTGGGTCCACGCCAGCCACTGCAAGGTCGTAGTCACAGGCCAGGAGAGACGGTAGAAACAGACGACAACAAGTGACGTGCCAAGTCACCACCAGCACCACACTCGCACCACATACACCTAAATCTCACACTGCACACACAGGATGTCATGAGCGAGTGCCAGCTAAGCTGTTTCATATGCCTCTGGTTCCTCGTTTGTGCTATCATTGTGTGGGGCCTCATTTACCTTGTTACAAAGTCAACCAAGTGAATCTACACACCCCACAGATGGAGCCTCTCCACCTCGTGATGAGGGCTCACCTGGAAAGACGCAAGTCATGAGCGATTATTGACGAGGTCTAAAATATCCATAACAACTGTCGACGAGTTATCTGGCTTTCGTTTGGAGGTGTCATCCAGGGAGGAACCTCAACTCCTCCATGGTCAGGGTCAAGGATTTACATCAGATATCAACATGGATTTAGGAGTCTACACCGGAACAACAGATAGGCCCCCCGCTCCTGCAAGTACCAGGCAGAGTGGGAGTGCGCACACAAATCTATGATCATCATAACTCTTTTTACTCTGATGCCTGACCTATGTGTCACCAAGAACATTTCAGTGAGTTGCTATGTTTTCGGTGGACGCCAGTTCGGACTCAGCAGAGACAATCCTTATTACACATACTGAAGAGCTTTTCATGATATTGATGCTTGAAGTTTTACGTATGTAATATGTATGTGTTTTTACGATTGTATCTGTTGCTGTTTTGATAAGAGGGTGTTGAGATCTTCATAGTATCAAGTGAATACTTAAAACGAAAGTTAGTTATAATCAAATATAATCAATTACATTGATTATAACCCACAATGAAAATGTTTCCTATGTTGTGTTTTTCTATATTTACAGTATAAACATAGTGGTTTGTTAAGTTGAGTGTAAGGCCTATAATGAGTTATGGGTGTCAGTCACTGATAAGGGAGAAGGCAGTTTCTTCCCTCTCTCCCTACAGCAGTACACAGGGAGGGGGGCTCCGGACTTAAGGAGAAATACATTGAGGCCTTAAAAAGGTGGTTATGTCATAGCTGAGAATAATATTTTGCAATTTCTGCAGGGGTCATGTCCTTTTTTACACAAACATGGGAAGGTGTGTCTTATGCCATAGCCAATAGAGTATGTTCAGTCATGTACATCAGAGGCCATGCCCAGTTTTCCACAAATATGGGTGTGGAGGAGGTGTTTTTGGGGTTTTCTATCCGGTTGTTGAGCATAAGACACTGGCTTTTTGGAGAGAGCAAACAGAGAGAGAGGGGGGTTCCCCTGGTATACTCTCTCCCGGTAAAAGGTCTGTCCCTCAGAACTGGGTTAATAGCTCTCGGTAAGGTTCTCTCAGACTTGGTAAATATCTCAAATTTCTTGGTTGAATGCTGAGTGAATTTCTTTGTGGAATGAGTGGAATGAATTGATGTTTGTTGAATGTTAGTACCATTCAACCATGAGGAAGGCCCTCCGAATTCAGGCGGGACTAGTTGAAGTATACGAATGTCGAAATGAGAAGATGAACTGTTTTGGTGAATGAAAGGTTGAATGTGCTTTTTATTAACACCGGTCTTTTATGAGGTAAAACCTCTAAAATCCTATAAAAATCACAACTGAATTGGGCAGTTGAAGTTATAATTTTGGTAATAAATGTAAGACTGTGAATTAAAGTTTCATATTAGAACATGATCACAGCATGATAGTTTTAGTATGATTATAATGTTGTAAAGAGAGAAGGTAAAAACCCTGTATTAGTTTGGACCTATTTTTCTTCAAATAAACTGATCCCACCTTTTGGATTGGCACAACTTAAAAGACATCTGCGCCCTCCTCTCCTGCTTCAAAGGTAAGATTGCACCCTGCCACACACATGTTTAGGTAGGGCCACACCTCATTTACTGATACCTAAATCCTTCGGGATCCCTTAAACAGATTTAAGAGAGTTGTCTGAATAGAAACAGAAGTTAATTGAACCGGGTTCTTCGGGGAGTTAATAGAGGTGACATCTTGCTGACCTTGGTGGATCTGAGCCAAGCAGTAAACTTACATAGACTCAATAACTTCGGTCAGGTCAATTAGTAGGTTAGAATAATTTACCGGAATAAATTATCAGGACCTCCCAACTCTAACATGGTTTACTCATTTTGAAATATTAAACTGTTTTATTTTCTTTGATTAGTCATCCTCATGTAGAATGCTATCACGAAACACACATTTGGTTGTTTATAGCATAAAGAACATCTGATTTAATGTGAGGTCATTAAATCAGATGTGTATAAGTACGTGTATATAAATATGTAATTTACAACAGCTGTAATATGCTTGAAAAGCTTGAAAATGCACCTTGAAAATGCTTGAAAAGTGCTTGAATTTGACTTTGGAAAAGGTGTAAGAACCCTGTATGTTGCAAATGTATTATCTTTTTTTTTACACACGGCATCTATTGCACGTCTGTCCGTCCTGGGAGAGGGATCCCTCCTCTGTTGCTCTCCCTGAGGTTTCTCCCATTTTTCCCTTTAAACTGTGGGTTTTCTCTGGAAGTTTTTCCTTGTACGATGTGAGGGTCTAAGGACAGAGGGTCTAAGGACAGAGGGTCTAAGGACAGAGGGTGTCGTATTGTCATACTGATATTCTGTACAAACTGTGAAGACCACTGAGACAAATGTAACATTTGTGATATTGGGCTATATAAATAAACATTGATTGATTGATTGATTGATTGATTGATTGATTGATTGATTGATTGATTGATTGTCCTGGGTTGATGCTGGTGGCTGTGTCGGAGGTACGTGTGCTAGGCGAGACCTCTTTGCTGGCTGGGTTGATCGTGATGGCTGTGGTGGAGGCCTTTGTGCCGAGGTGTATCTTGACCTGGTGGCAGGCACAGATGGAGATGGAGGCCGCTGTAGTGATGATGGTCCTCTGGTCCTTGGTGGTGATGGCTCTGGTGAAGGCCCTTGAGCCACGGTAGATCTTGACCTGGGGGCAGGCACAGATGCAGGTTCTTGCTGCTAGGCCCAGGCAGCTGTGAAATCTGAAAAAATTGAGGACAATAATAATGACTACTAAGTTCGTTAAAATAAAGTTCAAGTGGAATTTTTCTCAAGCACAAATAACAATGCACAACTAAAAATAAAATGGGGAGGTGGGACAGGAGTCTGTCTCTCTCTCTCTCTCTCTCTCTCTCTCTACATACAGTATAAAATCACAGACACAAATATAAATACATCTATATGTGTATATGTGTGGGATGAAAAAATTGATGTTATTCATCTACACATGTTACCTCACCTTTACACACAGCAATAACTTACACAGAGTAAACGTTTACTAACGGAGGGTCTATTTTGTCACAAGAGAAAGTTCATGACTATCGATAACAAAAAATGTATCAATAAACCTAGCTCATTTTCGCGGTATTCCCCATGTAACCCCTGTGTTATGTCTTCTCTTTTTGATGGATCACTCTGAGATTGTCAGGCTTTTGATAACAGCTGCTTTATTCCATCTCCAATTCCATGGCAGAGGACAAACGAATAGAAAGGACACTGTTATGTTGTGCATCACGTTCCATTAGCGATCCTCAACGCAGTGATGATTACCCAAAATCCACTGCGGTCTTAATAATGCATGCATACATTTACCACACTAGATGGCGTAGTTCTCCCATTTAGCAGGATTTTACTACAACCTATTTAACTATGTTACACCCACACAATGAAAGTACACAGGGGCGGCGGGTACTGTAGGCTAGGGAAGGCAAGCCTTCCCAAATATTTGTGTCACTGCATCCTGGTAAAATAAAAATATAATGTATAATGTTTGTGTCTTGGACATTAGCGCTTCTATGCAGCCACCTGCGCCCTGTACTACGAAGCCAGTTCAACATACCCTGGATATGTTATCTTAACTAACCCTAACAAACGAGATCTCGCTACGACACTGGTTATCAACTCGGTAAATCAAGCCAGGGTTTCTTTCTCCAGCTGAGAGCGCATTCACGTGAAAGGGGCGGGGTTAGCTACATTTGACCAATCACAAACAGGGACAAGTGTACTGACAGCGCAGCGTTATACTTCATTAAGGAAAAGTAAACTAATATTAGACAAATATGAACTTTAACCATCCATGACTTAAACATATCATCCAGGATACAAGCCACATGAATAGCCTAAATAAACTACCAAGTGTTTGAAAGCGTACAACAGTTTTATGATATCACTGCCCCATCTAAGACATGAGTGGATCTGACTTTAATTACATTTGAGTTGAGTGTTTCGTCAACCTAATGTGTTGCTTAAAATAATACTTCTGCATACAGTATGTGACAATGTGAGTGGTGCACGGCCAGGTACGGCTCAAGAAGCTGACTCAGATAAGGAAATATATGATATAGCCTATTATGATATTATATGATCGATGATCTGATGATCTGCATACGGCAGTTTAAACTGTATTTCCTTTATCCTGTAATATGACTAGATTTAAACTCCGCACACTGAGCTCTGATTGGTCAGCAGGCGGTGCTTTCACTGAGTTGATCTCTTTTCACGCCGGAGGCGGGCAGCGTCAGGTAAAAAAAGTTATTTAGCCTTCCCAAACCTGAGCCTCACACGCCGCCTATGCAAGTACACTATTACTGTAATATTTACATTTACCTATCTTCAAATGGATCCTTGTTGTTGTTGTTGTATTCTTCTTCTTCAGAAGAGTAGAAGCCTCCAGGTTCTGATGCTCCATCTCCACTGCTTGTTACAAGTCCGCTGTGCAGAGCTGGTAATCAGATAATAAGCCTGTTGAACAGGAGAAAATAATGAAGCAGAGGGAAAGTTGCTGCCGTTTGTGTGGTCGTTCTAGCCAGAATGTATTAAACACATTAATAAATTCACTTACAAATTATATATTTTTTCTCTATTTATCTAATCATTCTTTGTGTAACCGGTGTGGTTTGACGCCACATGTATCTCTGCGTTGTGTTGTGTGATGGAATGAAAACGGCTTCCTTCTTGCAAACCAGGTTTATTACCTGTGCAAACAGAATATAATGACAGCAGGAAATGGCTTCACCAGCTTTCTCCCTCAATACTTTTCCTCAGTGAGGCCTGAAGCTAACTCAGAAAGCATACACAAAGTTCTAAATAATTAAATGAACATGTTCCTTTAACAGATATGCATTTATTCCTGCGAGCATTCTCCTACTGAGATTTCTATAGACGTAGCCGGCCTTGGGCGGGCCTACCTGAATGCGCGCGCATCTCACCGTATGAAGGAGGCCTCGTCTCCTGACCATCATCCTACACCTCTCTTCAGCGAGCGGAATAGGACAGACAGTGCCCTGAGTAGAGGGCTCCGCCTGTGCTTATATAACAAGCAGTGGCGGCCGGCCCATAGGGGCGCTAGGGGCGCCGCCCCCCCTCTTCCCACATTTTAGATACCTGAAAAGTACCATGCCGCCGAAACATAATTTCAGCCAATCATCGTCGTCAGATCTGATGGTCCAAGGGCTACGCGCTCAGCGCCCGGCCCAAGGCAGTCTGTGAGTTGTTTTGACTCGTATACAAGGAGACAAAACAGGGAGCTTTCATACACTCTAGTCTGGAAGCTATCATTAGCAGCTAATATGAAAACTCCGTTTTTTACATAAAAATGGAATTATGGATCATCAATAATTTTGTCAAAGTGACAGACACATTGGATTAACCTATGGATTAACCTTCAGCCGCGTTTTTCTCGTTTTAATGCCATTGAACACGACTTTTGATCAGAATAACAGCAAAAGGTGAGCATATCTCCGTGTTTTGCTACCTAAAGCTACGTCGTGTGATGTCTGTATTTGCTTCCGCTGTCGCGAGTTCTCAGGGCTCATTTAGCAAAAGGTTAGCTTCTTGTGAGACTTGTGTTTTATTTCGGTACAAATGGTTCAAATCATCAGTTAGCTGAGTTTGTTCCCGTTAAATGAGTATGACATGGGGGGAGGGGGGGAAGCGGCAACGAGCCGTTTAGTGGAGAAAGTGAATACTGCTGAATACACACACTTTACAGAGATGCTGTATGCGAAACCAATGTGAGTTTGGAAAATTGCACAGTATTTTTCTATTTTAGTATACCTCAACAATTGAATTATGATCAGTGGAAATGGCCATGACACCTCACCTTTTTAAGTCTTACTTATCGAACAGAAAACAGTGTGTTTTGGTCAACGGAGCCAAATCCCCCTACCTTGTGAACCCTGTTGGGTTCTTGGACCATTACTGTTTTCACTGTACATTAATGACTTGCCTAATGTATGTCCTGAGTTGAATGTGCAAATGTATGCCGATGATGCGGTCATCTTTGTACATTTGAAAAACTATTAAATGATCTCATCCTGTCTCTCAAATGCTTTGGACAAGGTTCAACACTGGCTGAACAACATTTGCTTACAGTTAAATGCGAAACAACAGTATGCATGATGTTCAGTAAACGAACAGTAAACATCGATGGATCCAATGTGTTTTTAAACGGAGCAGAAATAGAACTAGTCTCCCACTTCAAGTATCTTGGAGTCATAATGGACTCGAACTTGACTTTTAAGAAACATATTAAGAAAGTATCCAATACCATTCAATTCAACTTGCAAAATGTTAAACAAATGAGACCTTTCTTAACTGTCAATGCTGCAAAGTCATACCTCCACTGTAGATTCTATCCCTCATTGAATACTGTTTGACAAACTGGTCGTTTGCTTGTGCCACAAACCTGAAACCCATAGAACAGCTGTACAAGAGAGCTATCAAGGTGTTTGACAGAAAGCCTTATTCATACCACCACTGTACCATCCTTGAGAAACAACATTTCTTGAGTTTTGACCATTTTAAGTCTTTTAAAAGTATGTGTTTTATTTATAAATGTTAACATGGACTGCCCCCCCCCCCCCTCCTTTAGGGGAATTCATCCACAGAAAACACACTGGACGCTGCACTAGGTCAGAAACCAGAGGAGACTGTGAAGTCCACCATAGACGGACAACTTTTGGACAAAATGTCCTCTCCATCAAAGGCAGCTCATTGTGGAATAACCTCCCAACTGAGATACGGGATTGTCCCACTCTCAATAGTTTTGAAGGACAACTCAAAGAATGGTTGAGAAACAAACAGACGTGTGTGTAGCTCTTTTATCTTATCTTGCACTTTATATATCATAGCTGCTACATTGTACTGCCATGTGGTAAATGCTTGTATGCTGCTCATGCTCTTCCTGCATATCATGTATTTATTTTTGCTATGTATATAAATGTCATGTTCTTATATGTTGTATGTGACGGACTACGGATGGAAATTAGCTCAAAGCTAAAATCCGGCTCATTTAAACTTGTAAGCATTATTTTGTTTTAAAGTGCACTGTCCCGGTTCAAATAAACGATTAAATGAAAAGAAATGAAAAAAATCACACTCAAGAATACAGATCCTCTCCCACTCATGGTTTCAGCTTTCGAGCAGCTTCAAGATGCCAAGATCTTCACCAAATTAGATTTTAGGAATGCTTATCATCTGTTCAGAATTCGCGAAGGTGATGAATGGAATCAAGTTTTATTTATATAGCACATTTATAAATGATTTTTGATCGAGCCAAAGTGCTGTACATATAATAAAAATAGCCTACAGTAGGGACACTTTACAGCAAATACAACAGCACAGATTGTTCAGAATATCAATATGAGAAAAACGACACCCTCTATCCTTAGACCCTCACATCGTACAAGGAAAAACTTACGGAGAAAACCCACAGTTTTAAAGGGGGAAAAAATGGGAGAAACCTCAGGGAGAGCAACAGAGGAGGGATCCCTCTCCCAGGACGGACAGACGTGCAAAAAATGCGGTGTGTAAATCGAAGAGATAATACATTTGACAGCCTATAGACCGAATGTTAGGAAATGCGTATGTCTGTAATAAGAAGATTAATCCACGAAGATGTCAGCTACAATCCTGTGGAAGCCATCAGGGAAGCAGCATGACAAGACCCAGGCAGGACCGCAGAGACGGGTTCAGCCACAACCCGAAGTCCACGACTTAATCCAGAGCTCAGGATAGACGATCAAGGACACAGGACTACAGCAAGACGATCAGCCTCGGCTCCGGAACCCGGCGTAGATATAGATAAGAAAAACAAGAAAAAGAGATTTGGCTGGGTTAATCGGAACAAGAGAATACACAGACACAGACAGAGAGGGACAAGGTCATTGGATAAAAGTTATTCTTGATAACCCTCAAGAAAGATCTCCTGAACCTCCCCACTGAATCTATCAAGACCCGAGCAGTTCTATTAGAAGTCCAAGGCGAAGGCACGGGCCGGCGCATACTGCTCGTGGAATCCCTCACCATAGGAATTCTGACCCCTCAAGTGTACAAGTGAATTTAGAATAGTTTTTCTTCTCTTATATGAGAAACAAGGGTATGAAAAGAAAAGAAAAGCCAGAAACAGAGGAAGAGAGGCACAACGTGGCTACGTACATGCACTCTCCTAAATGTTAAATGAGTAAGAGGTGAAGAAATACAAAGCCAGAAACTGAAATAAAAAAGGCACCACAATGCTTCCCCTTAGAGTAGGGTGGAACAAATTATGAAAAGGGGACAGGGGATACTAGTGAGGAGGGACAACAGTGAATAGGCAGTAGGAGAGGCCGAAATGCACTCTCCTAGATTAAGTTAAAGGAAAGAACTGGGGAACAAAAAAGTACAGGAGGAAAGGCCCAACGAGTCAACGTAAACACACTCTCCTAGAATAGTTCAAAGTAAACGGGGTAGGAAGAATATAGTAGGAAACAGAGCTGAAAAGGCGTCCAAGAACGCTTTCCCTCTAGTCCAGGGTGAAAATGTAGGATAAGAAACAGAGATAGGGAGTACAACAACCTATCTCTTCGTCAGATGCACTCCCCCGCCTGTATAAGCGACTCTGTACCCCATCCCCCTCTACTAGACCTTAGATCGGCAGAGGGAGACGGGGAGGGACAAGCCCCAAGGGGGGGTTTAGGGTTTAAAACTCTGCAGAGATCCAAAAATGGTAATTACAGTAATTACAAGATGAAATATAAGGTACTATATTTTAAGTAATCATATCTACTATTCCTATATTCGAATAATATTATACAAAAACCAGAGAGAAAAAATTAGTTTTAAGTGTTGATTTAAAAAAAAAAACAGGGTCTGGGCCCTATTGAGGGAGCCCAGAATATCAACCGGGGAGACTGTTGGTTGGGGTCCAAAAAAGATGACCTCGGTCTTGCTCTCATTAAGGGTGAGGAAGTTTTGGCTCAGCCAGGATTTAATCTCTGTTAGGCAGTCCTTCAATTGCTGTAGTGAGTTGGCATTTTGATTGAGAGGCAGATAAATCTGTACATCGTCAGCGTAACAATGGAAGGGGATATTGTGTTTTGTGAGAATTGAACCGAGGGGAAGTATGTACAATAGAAAAAGGATGGGGCCCAGAATCGAGCCTTGGGGAACCCCACAAGTAAGAGGGGCGGTGGCAGAGGAGAAGGCACCTAACTGCACTGAGAAGCTACGGTCCGTCAAATAAGACCTGAACCATGCAAGGGCAGAGCCTGTAATGCCTGTGGACTGTTCAAGCCGTGACAACAGGATGCTATGGTCCACAGTGTCAAAGGCAGCAGTTAGGTCTAACAACACCAAGACAGCTGGGCTGCCTGAGTCGGCGGCTAGGAGCAGATCATTAAAAACTCTCAAAAGGGCTGTTTCAGTGCTATGCATAGGTTTAAAGCCAGACTGAAACTTTTCGTGGATGCCGTGCGTGATTAAAAACGACTTCAGCTGGGCGTAGACTACTCGCTCCAGGGCTTTAGATAAAACGGGTAGCTGGGAGATGGGCCTGAAGTTTGCAAGAATGGAGGGATCGAGATCTTTCTTTTTAAGTAGTGGCTTAACCACGGCATGTTTGAAGGCAGCTGGGACACATCCTGAGCTAAGAGAAGTGTTTACAAGCAATAAAACACTTGCTCCAACTGATTCAAAAACATCTCTGAGAAAGCGAGAGGGAATGCTGTCTGAGCTGCAGTTTGTCGGCCGCAGATGCTTGACCACATCCGAGAGAAAAGAGAGGGATACAGGCTCAAAATGGTCGAGGACAGCAGGGCACAGAAAGGGAGCAGGATCTGGGGTAGCACCAGTATAGGCTAGCCTAAGAGCAGATACTTTTTCGATAAAAAATGTAAGAAATGACTCGCAGAGAGTAGTTGATGGCACAATTGGAGAAGCATCACAAGGATTAATGATCGAGTTGAGGACATTAAAAAGAACTTGAGGTTTATGGCTGTTTTTGGAGATTAAGAGAGAAATATACTCTGTTTTGGCTGCTTTGACTGCCGTCTGATAATCGGAAAGGCAGGCACGAAGAATTTCTAAGGAGACATGAAGTTTATCCTTTTTCCATTTTCTCTCTGCACGCCTGCAAGCGCGTCTAAAAGCACGAGTACAATCATTGAGCCACGGCTCTGAGAGAACTTTGTTGCGTCTCAGCGTAAAAGGAGCAACGGAATCCAGTATTAGTGTGCATGTCGAATCAAACAAAGAGATAAGCTCATCCGCACTAAGAGCACAGTTCACCTCTAATTTACAAATCGGATAAGTATTAAAGGCATCTGAAAACTGTGAGGCAGTCAAGGGGTTAATTGAACGCAGACGCAGTACTAGTCATAACTTTAGTTTGGTCTTAACCTTCGGTTCTTCGTCGGACGTAGAGTTACGCCCAGTTTACGCCCAGCTGGTGCACTCCACTCCTGGAGATGAGTAAACTAAATAATCTTTAGAGTGTAAACGGATAGGGAAAAACTATTTTTTACACTCAAACTATTTACATGTCTGGACTATGGACAAGGCATTTAGATAATATGAAAGTGTTCACTAAAAGTGACAATATTAATAATTATAATAAAAAATATAAACATGGGCCTACTCTTGAGTCAATTTACATTTCTGTGATCTGTTAGTATTAAGTAACAGTGGGATTTAAACAGATACAGATATATATACATTTATACAGAATATATGGAGATGTTCTTTTTGTAGTGTGTACAAATATTGTGTTGGTAACATGTGAGTATTTCAATTTATAGGAGAAAATGATCTACTGAAAGAGTTGTTTTGAGTAAATATGTTACAATGGTTGAAATACTTTTTAAAAGGAGTTCAGTAATATCATTAGGAGTCATTCATTTTGTTGTTAAGATGGCATTTAACAACCAAGACAGATAGTATGATTAGAAAAAGACAGAGTGGAAAGGGTTGGATTTAATTAACCTCAGTGTGCTAGAATTTCTATAGGTAATGCGTCCCGAGACCTGGACTGTCCCTCTGCCTGTCAGACGGCTAAGACCCCGACCCTCCTGAGCAGACAAAGAACCCAAGCAGGAGACTACTCCTTCTCCATCGAACAGACAGAGAAGCAGAGCTGAACCAACAGCAACAAGACTGCATCCAGAACTGCATCCAGAACCATCTCCATCTGTGTCAGCCAGAGCCAAACAGCATGCTGACCAGTGGCGGCGCTAGGGGGTGGCTACTTGTGCTCAAGCCCCGGATGTTTTCTGAAAAGCCCCGGATGTTTCACTTAAATATATATATATATATTTTTTTTAAATGTCTCTGGAGTAATGTGCAGTACCGGAGTCCACCAGAGTGGCAGCCGCTGCGGTTTCATATGGGTGTTGAGAGATGTATCCATAGATCTCTACGGCGACAACCCCTCTAAAGGATGTTCGGTCCACCCCCCACTTGTACAAAAATAGCACTTCCCCTGCACCCCTACCCCCCCACAACAACTCCTGGGCTAAGCCCCCGGATCTCCTACGATTCAAGAGCTGATGGACTGGGGAGGAATCAGAATCAGAGGAGTTGGTCGAGCAGAATGCGTGGAAGCCGGGGTCACGGCTCGAGATAAACCAGAGAGACGGGAAGGGAATCGGAATGAGTGAGTTTGCACATAAACACACTTATTCACAAACGCACATAAACAAGACCAAATTTAAAGAAATTGAATTGGCTTGATAAATACAAATAGATAATAGGTTTATGAACACATGAATTAATCAATTGGTAAATAAAAAATAGCAGTAAAGAGGAAACTATTCAAGTACAATGAGAAAATAAACCTAAATACACTGAAGGTACTGTGGGATAAAGGGGGATCAGCAATCAACTGTCGCTGTCATCCCAAACGGACGTCACTTAATGTGACCCTCCGAGGAAAGGACGTCCCATTGCTCTAAAAACTATGGGGGACTAGACGCAAGGAAAAGACCCAAGAGAGGGAAGCAGGGATGTACGGCCTAGAGAATTCGAACAGCTCTTATCATGGCGGCCACTGAGATGCTTCCGGGTCATTTCACTCTGTTAGGAACCTTCCTAAGCGAAACTGACAATTTGAACGCAACGTAGTTCTTGGTTTGCTGGTGTTTTTTGTCCTGAGTGAAACGCCGGGTTACGTATTGTAACCTGGCTACGTCCATAGAAATCTCAGTAGGTGAATGCTTGCATGATAAGGTAATACCCATAGAGTCCAGTAGAGGGCGGAGCCTGTGAGAAACGGTTTGTATCCGCTATAGTTCTCTATCGTATGGACGGTTCGTCCACACGAGGCCGTAACGGAACCGCGGAAACGGAGCCCTCAAACGATAGTGCCTCCCAAGGTAGATCTGCGGACGAAACGCTCTGGGGGGCCAAACGGCTCCGCGTGTACGTCCTATACGATCATCTCCTGATAACGATGACGCCATAGCCCTGCCTCTCCCCACCTCTGCTGCTCACCCGCGCGTCTCCCGCGCCATTGCTGATGTGTTTCGCCAAACAACAACAATGGCGGATCACAGGGTTGCTTTCATGCTCCAGAGTCCAGGGGTCACCAACCTTTTTTACGGTGAGGGCTACTTTAAAAAAATAAAACAAGTCGGGGGCTACTTTTACTCCTCTTTTTTTTTTTTTTTTTTGCAGTGTATATATTTAGCACATTTTAACGTTAATATGCTTACCTTTAACCTTTGTGTGCTGTTTGGGTCTGTGGGACCCGTTTTCAGTGCTTACTAAAAGAACATGAATGCAATTTAACTATTTTAACCTGCTTTATTTGGGGGTGGGCCTCACCTCCTCTAGGGGGGTCCTCACCTCCTCTAGGGGGGTCCGGGGGCATGCTCCCCCGGGAAGATGTTTTTTTAAATGTTGAAGTTAAATGCATCAATCTGCTGCACTTTGAGCACAACATGAATTTATGGATACAGCTCTCAACACTTATGAAAGGGAGCTGTATACTTTTCAATAATCCAAACATCTTTAGAATATGATCACAACCAATAACAAATCATTTAAACTGGTTTATTCTTATCTTATGTTACCTAGTTAGCATTCTTTCTTTTTATTTATGCATATTTTACTAATCACTCCCCTTTTAAACTGTTTTTTTTACTGTCCTATACACATTGGAATGATTTCTTACTTTATCTATATTAAATAGATAAAGGTGTGCTCTCCCAAGCTCTCTCTCTCTCTCCCTCCCTCTCTCTCTCTCCCTCCCTCTCTCTCCCT
>CALSBZ010042230.1:484018-495026 GCA_943591055.1 Gobionotothen gibberifrons | reverse complement strand
TGTATATAGAAAATGTTTTAGATCTTTGAGTTCATCTCATGAAAAAATGGGAGCAAAAACAAAAGTGTTGCGTTTATATTTTTGTTCAGTGTACATCACATTATTATGTAATTTAGCTGACCATTTTGTTACAAGGCGATATCACATATCATTTATTAATCAAACCTGCTAAATTGTGATAAGCTCTGCAGTGTATTTGTCCACACCAATCTGCCCTGTCACATCTGGACTCACCACAGCAGCTGGATTAGACAACACTCACTATCATTTCACATGTACAGTATGACTGTAATCTCACTAGCCTTACGTTATTAATTCTTTTTTTATATATCCTTTATTTAACCAGGTAAAAGACTCATTGAGATTAAAATTTCTTTTCCAAGAGTGACCTGGCCAAGAAGGGCAGCAAGAACGAAGTTACAACAGATAAGACACAGACATGACAGGCAGACAAATACAGCTGTGAAACACAAATAAAATGGCACATTAGCCAGTCAATATGCGAAATAAAACAAACTATTAAAAATCATTCAAAACTGGCAACATTTAAAACGATTTTTGGATATACGAGCACTCACATCTACCAATGGTGTCGTGTTCTCTGTCCTTTAAGATGGACCTGAATTCGCCCATAGTGATTACATCTGAGAGTTTCAGCTCCTTCTGAACATTGTTCCAAGCTGTGGGGGCAGCATACTGTATCTAAAAGCTGTTTCACACAGTTTTGTTCTCACTGTAGGAACCAGCATCTGAATCAAATATTGGGAGCGCAGGCCATATAGACTTTCTGTTTGACACATATATGTGCAAATGTAGGAGGGAACCAACCCAAGCAGAGATTTATAAATAAAACCCAACCAATGGGAAAGTCTGCGAGCAGACAAAGATGGCCAATTAGCAGCAGCATATAAAGTGCAATGGTGTACTCGATATCCACATCCAGTGATAAATCGTAAGGCCCAATGGGACACAGTATCCAAGCTCTTTAGGCACTGGTCAGAGGCATTCATGTATAGCAGGTCACCATAATCTAATACAGGTAAAAACGTTGCAGATATCAAATGTTTCCTCGTCTGAAAAGAGAAACAGGATTTATTTCTGTAAAAGAAACCTAATTTTATTTTTAGCTTTGAAACACCATTTTCCGTGTGTAACTTGAAAGACAAGTTCTGTTCAATAAGAAATCCCAGATATTTGTAAGTAGTGACCCTCTCAGTGTCAGTCCCTTGAGCAGTACACATCTTGGGTAGAATAGATGGTAACTTTTTGCCATTCAAAAATATCATCAGTTTGGATTTTTCTGCATTTCATACCAACTTCAGTTGATATAAATGGATTTGTATGACATCAAAGGCAGACTGGAGGAAATCTAGACTTTGCTCTATAGAAGCAAAGGAACAATACATAACAGTATCATCTGCATAAAAATGGTAAGAAGCATTTGCTAAATTATTACATAGATTATTTACATATATGGTAAAAATAATGGGTCCTAATATGGAACCTTGTGGCACACCCTTTCCTATCGGGAGGAAGGAAGAAGAGGACTCAGAAAATTGGACGCATTGGGTTCTCGCTGATAAATAATTTAAAAACCAACCTACAGTATGCCTAGATAAGCCGATACTGTGAAGTCTTTCCGCCAGGATGATATGATCAACTGTGTGATCAACTTAATTTGCCTTTGACAAATCAATAAATAGAGCTGCACAATACTTGTTACAGTCCAATGCCTCAATGATGTTTTTCACCACTTTAATAGCAGCAGTTGTTGTGCTGTGTTGTTTTCTAAAACCGGATTGGTGCTCTGACAAAATATCATTTGTGTCCAAGAGTAATTTAAGTTGTTCACTGAGAAGCTTTTCAAGGAGCTTCGCTACAACACATCATTTTTAAATTGGCCTATAATCATTAACAGATGAGGGATCCCCAGCTTTCAGTAAAGGAAGAACATATGCAGATTTCCATATGTTAGGAATCTCATTGTTGGAAAGAGTTAAATTAAAAAGATAAGTAAGCGGCTAAGCTATAAAGTCTGCAGCTAATTTAAGAAAATGAGGAGGAAGTTTGTCTGGACCTGCCGATTTGTGTGGATCCAGATTCTGCAATGCTTTATGGACCTCTATCCCCTTGATAAATGTGAAATTGAATGGCTGAGCCACGGGATGGGATGGAGGTGGTGAGGAATCAACGTTCTGTCCAGGGTCCGAATGTAGGGACTCAAACAAAGAACCAGATGAAATAAAATGTTCATTAAAGCCGTTGAGAATGGCCGATTTGTCAGTGAGAGTTTGCGAGTCTGTAACAATGCAGGCTGGTAATTCATTTTTAGTTTCTGTTCCAAATGAGTTTTGTATTACCTTCCAGAATTTCTTTGGATAAGTTAAGTTACTAGTAGTATTAGAAATGTAGTAATCAGATTTAGCCTTTTTAACTAGGAAGGTGAAACGATTTCGGAGCTGTCTAAAAACAATCCAATCCACTTGATTTTCTGGCCCTTGACCAGGCAATATCCCTCTCCTTTAGAATGCTGGCCAGTTGAGGACTAAACCAGGGATTTTTTAGCCCTTTCGCCCTAAATTTGCAGAAAGGAGCATGTTTGTTTATAATTCTAATAAAAGCCTTGTAAAAATAATCCCATGCCAGTTCAACATCACTAATGAGAGAGATCTTGTTCCAATCAAAGCCTCAATGCTTGCTGAAGGGGGTCTATAGCACCCTACAACAGTGATAAAATGACCCTTAAGAAGTTTCAATTTCAGCGCAATTAGTTCAGATTGTCTGCTGAGATACACAAATTATTGGATGGTAGCATGACATTTTGTTTTTACATAAATTGCAACACCACCACCTTTTCTGGGACGGTCACAACGAAACACATTGTAACCCTTAATTGCAATGTCTTTGTCCGTGATAGATTTCTTTAGCCAAGCTTCAGATAAAACAAGAACATCAGAATCAGAGGATTTTGCCCAGATTTTCATGTGGTCCATTTTAGGAAGTAGACTTCTGACATTTATGTGGATGATACCAAGACCCGACCTTGCTTTAAAATCATCAGGGGTACTCAGACAATTCAAATCTGGTCCAGGGTTTGGATGAACATTTCCTGATAGTAGGAGCAGGATAACAATGAAACATTTCCTTTTCACCCAAGTTGTTGTTTGCATAGATTCATTATATAGGCCTATTACTCTCTTTCCACCATAGGAATATGAGTTCATTGAAAACAACCACTTATAAGGACTAAAAAGACGAATAAGACAAGGTAGAGTCATGAGATCCTTGGAGATTAGAATGCTCCAATTTACAGAGCTCTTAAACAAAGTAGAATCCCTGTTTGTGTCTTTACTAGGGAAGACAAGATGAGGCACATGTTGGTCTCCACACCCTTCACGCACCTCATATGGATGGAGAATAGTCAATAGGAGAAAAAGCGGTGTTAGGAGAAACATGCTGGGCGACATGTGTCAGGGGGTAGAGAAGGCCTGCTGAAGAAATCCGAAAATCAGCACAGGAAACCCGTCCGCGTTTTCCGTCCTGCCGAAGTTGAGAAATGTTTTTAGTCCTCCCGAGAACGAAGATGACGTTGTTTGACGTCTCATGTAAACAGGAACACAAGCCCAGTCATGCTATGCTTTAGCTCAACGAACCCAGTCCACCAAAGTCCAAAATCAAGCGCAACGCAGGTGACGTTTCAGCTCCGGGAAGTGAGCACAGGTTCCGCAGTCCAAGCGGATTGAGAGATCCAAGTCCTCTTCCGTAATGTTTGTGGCATTTTAGCTCCGGGAAGTGAGCACAGGTTCCGCAGTCCAAGCGGATAGAGTGATCCCAGTCCTCCAGGAACAGCAGTAATGTTTAGCTGTAACGTTACACAACAACATTTTTACCAAAAACCAAGTCAACTGGTTGTACTGTCCAAACAGCTCACAGATATTGACCGGTGTTTTACAAAGAAAGCAGATATCACGTAGACAACACTAGAACAGACATGAAAGCACAGCGGACAGGGACAGGTACAGAAGTGCTGCCAATTGGTAGTTAAGTAGCTAATTGTGAGTTTTAAAATGAGTATGTGTCACAGAAAAGGGATCAAGCTGTTCTGCTGTGCCACTGTTTGTGTTGCTTTGATGTCTTATAAACTGTTATTACGATATAAAGATATAAAAACACAAAAAACAATGATGGAGCATTTTAATAACTAAGACAATTCACCAATCTTTATAGTTATCCAAAGCTGTCTCGGACATGGTGAAAAGCAGAATGTGAATCTGAAAAATCTTTGCATTAAAGTGCGGTGTGATGCTTTTTCATCAATGCCCTTTACCTTATTACCAGTGTATGTATTGGTTTGTAGTTAGGCATGCCTCTAGTGTTGATTGCTGTTCACAGAGAAGGAGAGGAGGTCATTGATTCAGCATTAAGGCACATTGATCTTATATGGCTGTCGGATCTTGGTCCTTCCGTTCAGCTGGCTCTTCAGAACCTTTCCTACTCTGTGTAGGTACTTGGCTGTGGATGCCTTTCCTCTGGCTTCGTAATGGTGTCCATTTCTCTGCGGGATCCCAAGGTTTTTGTCACAGTCCTGTACTTCCGCCATGTAGCCTTCTGGTAAATCCATCCCTTCAGTTGTGGTCATCTTGCATCTCTTTGCTACCATCCGACCACACGTATCTACACCATTTGACATTCCTCAGCCCTATGCAGAACAGCATTAGGGACAGAGCATCTCTTTGGTATGTGGCCCATAAACTGCTAGCTGGTGTTTGGCTGTCCTGGTGTCTTTGCCAATTCCCTTCTGGTCCCGGCTCCTTTACTGAGCCATGTGTATCCTCATCTTAACTGCAATGATGCCTGATAGGAGCTTCCATGTTGTGCAGAGGCACGCTATTGGCTGGTAGTTGGAAGGAAAGGCACCTTTCTGGGGTCTTGATCAGGACGGTCCGGCCTTGGGTTAACCACTCTGGGTGGGTCCCATCTCTCAGCAGCTGGTTCAGTGGTGCTGCCCAGCGTCCATGGAGTGCGGTCATCCTCTTTCATGGTTCATATCAGGCCCTGGTGCCGTCTGGCTCTTTATGTGTGACACTTGCTCTTGGACCCACCAGCCTCTGTTGGCACAACCAATTTAAAGTATATCTTTTTTAACATATATCTATTTCCACCATTTCTATTAGCTAATTGTTTGAATGACTTTACACATGCATTGTGGGGTACATGTTCCCCTGGTTGGAAGACACTGCTCTATCGTATCATTCCTGAATCACAACATCATAAATAAAGTAGAGGGATGGGCTAACACACACACACTGATACGTTTCAGTGTGTTTTTTTTTTTTTTTTTCCTCTCTCTCTCTCTCTCTCTCTCTCTCTCTCTCTCTCTCTCTCTCTCTCTCTCTCTCTCTCTCTCTCTCAATTCAATTCAATAAGCTTTATTGGCATGAATGTCAGGTGAACAATATTGCCAAAGCGTCAAGGATATATGATAAGAAAAAAAAATACAAATACAATTCATTCATTAAACAATTTACAACAATATATTAAAAAGGAAGAAAAGAAAGACACATGAAGTAGAGGAGTAATCAGAGTGAGCTGGGAGGAACAGCTGTTATGTGTTGTTGCTGTCTCTTAGGCTGTCACATATTTCGCTGCTTCTATGCTGCTGGCACTATTTTGTTGTGTATCATGTTGTATCATGTTGCATTTTATTCTGCTCAGACAGTGATTCAAAATCTTGGAGTTTACATGTTATCTTTGTAAAGAACTTTGTTCTAATGTCTTGGTATGTTTGACAGTGCAGCAGGAAGTGTTGCTCTGTCTCCACCTGTCTCTGAGGACAGAGCTGTCACAGCCTCTCTTCTCTGGGCAGCCAGGTCTGCCTGTGTCGGCCAGTCTCTACGGCCAGGCTGTGGTCACTGAGTCTGTACATTGTTAACGTCTTCCTCAGTTTGGGATCAGTCACGGTTGTCAGATAGTTTGCCACCGTGTACTGTCTGTTTAGAGCCAAGTAGCATTGAAGTTTGTTTTGGGTTTTCGTGGTACATGTCCAATAGTTGATGTACTTTTCTTTTTCTTTAGCTATGATTTGGTTGGGCCAGATTGTGTGAGGGCTGTCCTGAGGCCTTTTCCTGTTAGAGGAGGTGAGCCTCAGGACCAGCTGGTTGAGGGGACTCCTCTCTATGTTCTCCTCTTGGCAATGGAGGGCTTTGTAATGGTAGGAGTTGGGATCACTGGTTTTGAGGTGGTTGTAGAATTTGACTGCTCTTTTTTGTATCCTAATTAAAAGGGGGTATTGGCCTAATTCAGCTCGGCATCCGTTGTTGGGGGTGTTCCTGTGGACTCTCAGGATGCTCTTGCATATCTCCGCATGTAGGGTTTCTATTGGGTGTTTGTCCCATTGATCAAAGTCTTGATTTCCAAGAGGACCCCACACTTCGCTACCATACAGTATGATTGGTTCTATTATTGAATTGAATATTTTGAGCCAGATTCTAACAGGTATATCTATATTTGAAGACGTTTTGATAGCATAGAAAGCCTTTCTTCCTTTGTCTCTGAGATCATTAATGGCCAGATTGAAATTTCCTGTCGAAGTAATTTTGAGTCCCAAATATGTGTAGCTGTGTGCGTGTTCTATGTCAGTGGAGCCCAGTAAGAACCGGTGTGAGTTTCCCTGACCCCTGGGTCGTTTCTGGAAGACCATAATCCTGGTCTTTTCCAGATTAACTGTCAGGGCCCAGGTCTGACAGAAGCTTTGCAGATGATCCATTTGCTGTTGTAATGCCTCCTTAGATGGAGCTAGCAATATTAGATCATCTGCAAACAGGAGGCATTTAATTTGTGTGTCAGAGAGGGTGAGTCCAGGGATATCGGATTGTTCTAATTATTTTGCAAATTGATCAATATAAATGTTAAATAGGGTGGGGCTGAGACTGCAGCCCTGTTTCACCCCTCTACTTTGGGGGAAGAAATCTGTTTCCATATTGCCAATTTTCACCGCACATTTATTATTGGTATACATTGTTTTAATGATATCATATGTTTTCCCCCCTACACCGTTTTCAATCAACTTCAGGAACAGACCGTTATGCCAAATTGAGTCGAATGCTTTTTTGAAATCTACAAAACAAGAGAAAATCTTCTTATTTTGGTGAACATGTTTATTAATAAGGGTGTGGAGGGTATATATATGGTCTGTAGTCCGATGGTGTGGTGTAAATCCAATCTGACTCTTGCTCAGGACACTATGTTCACTGAGGAAGTCTTGCAGTCGGCTGTTTAGGATGCTGCAGAATAACTTCCCCAGGTTGCTGCTGACACATATGCCTCGGTAATTGTTTGGGTCAAATTTATTTCCATTTTTAAATATTGGTGTGATGATTCCTTTGCTCCAGATGTCAGGGAAATGTCCAATGCTCAGAACAAGATTGAATAGTTTCAACATGGCAGTGTTGAACTTATGGCTGCTAAATGTCAGCATTTCATTTAAAATGCCATCAGGACCGCTGGCCTTCCTTGGTTGTAGGGCCTGGAGTTTAGCCAGGAGCTCCTCCTCAGTAATGTTATAGTCTAAAGGGTTCTGGCTGTCTTTAACGACTGATTCTAGAATTTGTAGTTTGTTGAGATCATTTTGGGCCGAATTCAGTGTAACGGTACTGTACAGGTTTTCAAAGTGTGTTTTCCAAATGTCCCCATTTTGAATAGCCAGTTCTTCCTTGTGTGGTTTGCTGAAAGAGTGCCATTTCTTCCAGAAATGATTCGAGTCAATGGACTCTTCAATGATTTCAAGTTGGTGCTGCACATGTTGCTCCCTTTTAGTTCTGAGTGTTCTTCTGTATACTTTCAGTGTTTCCCAATATTGGAGGCGGAGCTCAGGATTGTCAGGTTGTCTGTGTTTTTGATTTGATAAACTTCTGAGGGTTTTTCTCAGATGTCTGCAGTCTGTATCAAACCACTTTTCATTGGTTGACTTTTTTGATTTATGATATTGTGTTTTTTTCAGATTGGATAGTTCTGCCACATTGTCAAATATGCTGTTAATGTCCCATACAGCCTGATTCAGGCCATCATTACTGTGGGGATATGGGGTGGATATAAAATGGTCTAATTGGGATTGAATTGTTTGATGTCTGATTGCTCTCTGGTAGTCGTCCTTGCTATTGTTTGTCCATCTATAAGGCTGTTTGGTATAGTTCAGTTTACTGGGTTCTACTGCGTGAGGGTCTGTTACTGTCTTTTTAATGTAGAGTGTAATTTTGCTATGGTCAGATAAGGGTGTTAGGGGGCTGACTGTGAATGCCCTCAGACAGAAGGGGTCAAGGTCTGTGATACTATAATCTACTGAGCTATTGCCAAGAGGAGAGCTGTGTGTGTAGTGACCAAAGGAGTCCCCTCAAAGCCGACCGTTAACAATGTACAGGCCCTGCGTTCGGCACAGCTGCAGTAGTTGCTGCCCGCTTTTGTTGACAGTTTTGTCAAAGTTGTTCCTGTGGGGATGCGAAGGGACGGGAGTGCTGATTTGGCCAGGTATATGTTTGTCTCCCTGTGGGCTAATAGAATCTGGTTCTATACCTGTCCTGGCATTAAGGTCCCCACAGATCAGTACACTTCCCTGGGCCTGGTACTGATTGATCTCATCTTCAAGAATGGAGAAACTATTTTCATTATAATAAGGTGATTCTGATGGGGGGATATATACTGTGCACATGAATATGTCTTTATCCATGGCGACCACCTCTCTTTTTATTTTGAGCCAAATTGAAAATTCGCCTTTTTTGATGAGTTCTATTGAGTGTACAAGTTTTTCCTTGTACCAAATCAGCATTCCTCCTGAATCCCTGCCCTGGGTCACTCCTTTGAGTTTGGTGGATGGGAACACTATCTCTCTATAGCCTAAGGGACAACCAGTGGACATGTCTCCTCTACTCCAGGTCTCCTGTAAAACCATCACATCTGCATCTCCTAACTCTTTGGTGAAGTCTGGGGTCCTGCTCTTAAGGCCAAAAGCAGAGGACCTCAGACCCTGGACATTCCAACATGAAATAATAAATGATCTAGATTGCATTAAACTTAAAACAGAGAAAGATTCAGAGCATTCAACATCAAAATGAGATAAACTCCCAAATCGCTGGTTGTCAATAAATAGGTTGATTTAAGAACACATTATATATATATGATTTTCAATATACGATAGATTAAACAATTTTACATACTTCTTTTTTTTTTTTTTTTTTTTGTACTGTATGCAAGCAAGAAAACAAACAATGACTACTGATTGTCTACTGTGGTACCTGACCTATCAGGTGGGAGCAGAGCAGGCTGAGCATCTGCTGGATGTCTCTCAGCTCGTCGTGTGGGGGTGTGTGGGTGGGTTCAGGGACATGGGTGGTGGTGGTAAGGGTTGGGCCTGCTGCTCTCTTCACTGCCTGAGCATAACTCAGTGGGTCAGGGTGTAGCTCCCGTCGCTGTGGTTGGGGTAGGACCCTTGGGGACAGGAGTGGTTCTGGCCTTGCTTGATGGTAATCATAGCTGCCCTGGTGGGATCTTAGTAGGGCATGGTGTGGAAGAAGATGAGGATGATCTTGTCTCCATGGGTGTTGTCTGGGTGGTGGTCCAGTGGGGTGCCTTTCTGGTCTAAGGGGGTTTTGGGCCGGGCCGCTCCTTCTGCGGGGTGTGGATTGGTCTCTGTTGAGAGCGACGTCTTTCAGTGTCCGGGCGAAGATGGGGACTGTGTTTTTATACAAATGGACTTGGTCGTATAGACAGTTGATATCCAGGGTGGGGTGGTGGGCCAGGTGGACGTTGGGCCTCAGGATACAGTCTCTGGACATGTTGCTGTTGATCCTGTGGATGGTGTCGGGGTGGAGGTCTTTCCTTGGTAGCAGAGTTGACATGACCACTCTGCTGTTGGGGAAGGTGCTGGAGGCTTTCTCTATCACTCCTCTGAGTGACTCGGACACTCTCTCTTGCTGGCTCCTCAGGTCGTTGGAGCCAGTGTGGATGATGATGTGGCTAGGGGATCCCAGCTGCTCCTCTGACAGCAGGTCCATGGCATGTTGGGTGTTTGGACACCAGATTTTAGCCACTGTGTGGGTGGGGAATAGTTTCTTTTCATCAATGAATTTGCCATTGGAGTCGATGAGGATGACGATGTCTGGCTTCCCTCTCTGCTGTGCTGGTCTGGAAGGATGAGGGGTGGTGTTAGTCTGTGGGCTAGGGGTGGTGTTCATCTGTGTGATGGGGGGAGATCTGGGAGTTGGGTTAGCCTGAGGGCTAGAGATGGAGCTGGGGGTAGAGGGTGGCTGCTGAGTTGGAGGCTTCTGGCTGCTCTCAATGGGGGTCACAGGATTCTGGTTGTGGTCTGGGTGTGAGTCCAGCTGCTCTTTCAGGGCCTGTGCAACTCTCTCTGTCTCCTGAAGCTCCTCAGATAGAGTAGTCAGTTCTCTCCTGTAGCTCTGTCTCTCCTCTCTCAGCTCCCTCACCTCCTCTGTCAGAGCGGCCAGCCGTGCCATGTGACTCTCTCTGTCCTGCTGCAGCTCTCGCACCTCAGTCCTCACGGTGGACAGCTCTCTCCTGTGGCTGTCTCTGTCCTGCCTCAGCTTGGTGAGCTCTGTGCTGATGGCAGACGAGTCCCGCTGGACCGTGGTGTCCTGGGTTGGCTGTTGGCTGATCAGCTCTCGCAACTGTACGAGCTCTCTCTCCAACTCTGTGAACTTCACCTTCAGGTCAGTGATGGTGTGGGTCAGCTGGGGGTCCTGGGCCTGTTCTGGGCCGGCGGGTTCTCTCTCCTCAGGGTCAGCAGTGGGGCAGCCAGAAGTGGGGGTGGTGGTGTCTCTGGCAGGGTGTGGTTGTTCTCAGTGGGGGCAGATTTCTCCTGTTGGGCCCGTTCCTTTATAAGGAGAAAGTCCAGCTCAAATTGTGTGAGGTTCCCCTGCACCATGACAGTCCCGTTGACTGTTGTCATGACAGTGTCTGGGTCCTCTACCTCTTTAATTTTTAGTTTCCAGCCATT
>CALSBZ010042230.1:472879-483618 GCA_943591055.1 Gobionotothen gibberifrons | reverse complement strand
ATAGATAGATAGATAGATAGATAGATAGATAGATAGATAGATAGATATGAATATGTGTGTCTGTTTGTTTTTTGCTCTGTAACTAAGCACATTCACTTAGGTACTTAAGTTGTTGAGGTACTTGTACTTTACATAACATAGTTACTTTGCAGATTCTGATTCATAATACAAAATATAAATGAATACAAAAATGATGATGAGGTTTGCGTACATTTTCTTTGCTCTTAAACTGCTGCTGCTGTTTCATTGGCTCCATGCAGGACTCCATTAACAACAACTCTTTGGGCAAGAAGGACAGCTGGAAGGCGTCTCGCTCCTCCTCCCCACATATCAAAGGTGACTAAATGAGCTTGGATAACAAAACATTTTTTAAATAACAAAAACAAAGGAGATTTTTTACAAAAGAATCACTTTCAGTGTTTGTGCCCATTAATGTGCAATAAAACAGTCAGATGTTGTGGGCTGCCTCTGCCTTTGAAATGTGGCTTCCCTTCCTATGTCACATCATGAGATTAAACCACCCCCATCTGACTATTTCTACTCAGAACTTGAGAAAACGACATATTTGTCTTCCAAGCCAATCAGAGCACAGTGGGCTTGAATACAGGTATATTCAGAGGAACAATTTCAGAATTTAGAAAACCAAAATACAATTATGAACCTGTTAAATATATAAACCTGTGAATAATCATAATTATAATAACAACAATAATAATGATGATGGTAATAATAATAATAATAATGATAATAATGATCATGAAACAGTAGTTCTGAGACTTGCTCTCTGCTGATACTCTACTTCCATTTTGATGGACTTGTACTTCACTTGCCATAACGTAATTTGCAGATTGTGATTCTTAATATAAAAACTCATAAATGCATCTTTGCACACATGGGAATAGCGCTATAAAAATACAATTAATTATTATTGTTTTTATAAATCAACCAAAAACTACATTTTGCTAGGATAAGATCCCAGCAGTATATAAAGCCATTTAGATTAGCCCTACTGCTACTAGCTGCACATTCAAGTGATGTCCACACAGTATAGTGCAGCAGTGATGTAACTAACTATTATACAATCTTGAGTAACTTTTACTTTATATAAGTATTTACATTTTTTGCTATTTGTACTTCTACCCCACTGAAATCCAGAGGTAAATGGTGTACTTTTACTCCACTACATGTATATAATACCTTTAGTTACTTTACAGATTTGGATTAATGATGTGAAATATAATCAACACTTAAATCAGTCTGGAGTAAATTCACAAGCTACCCTGCAGTATACGAGTATTCCTGCTCTCCGCTACTTCTACTTTTACTAAAGGAGACACTTCTTCCACCTCCGCTATACAAGAGGGACAACAAATGCTCTAGAATAAAGTGAAATGTTTTAGAGATATTTATATTTTGTTGTTTTTCCTGTAACTCCTGTTTATCCAGGATGAAGTGCTTACTGTAGGCCACTTTGATAATCCAGTGTGCGTGCATCTGGTTGCCTCATACATAATGCCATACTTGTGCTTGTTAAGGGGATCTTACACCAGCGGATATCCAGCCCAAAGCAGAGGACAAAGTTCGGAACAGCACGCGGCGCCCGGCCCCAAAGCCCCCCGCAGCTAATGGAGCCAACAGCAGGGCCAACCCTCAGGCTGCGGCCCCCCCCACAGACAGGTCTGCTCGCCTGCGCGATAGACAGGCGTCATGGACCCCGCACACACAGGCCCCCAGCACACAGAGGAGTCAGAGGAGAGGAGGAAGAGGAGCGCCGGCCATGAGAGAGAGGAGCCAGGGGGACGTGAGAGGGAAGGATGGAGGGACAGCAGAGAAGGGAGAAAAGAAAGGAGGAAGACTGTGTGAGGAGTCCAAGGGGAAGGACAAAGAGAGGAATGGACATCAGAGGCCCAGAGAAGCAAATGGTCTGAAAAGCCGGGGGGCTGATGGGAGAGGAAAGGTCGGAGCTAAAGGGGCTAACAGAGGAGTGGGGGCCAAGCCAAATAATATACTGTCCACCCAGGAAGTGTATGCAGCCATGGTGGTCCCTCGCACGCCTGTAGCACCAAGAAACCAGGAAAAGACCCAAGACCAAGGTACTGAACCCGTTCTCTAGCACGATGGGGCGATGTAACTTTTAGAAAGAATGAAAGGTAGACTGAATTACAGTAGGGGGGGGGGGGGTCTGTATTTTGTTTCCTTGCCCTGTATTTATTTTCAGTACCTTTTAAGATTGATTATTTGGATTATATCCACCGTGTGTTCTTCCAACCCAGTCTCATAAAAAAAAGACGTGTAATAACTACGTTGGTCCACAACGTAGGACGTAGTATTTCTACAAAAACGCCTCTGAAATTGTAAGATCCCTACGTTTTTTTTCACCATTCATTCCAATGGCTGGCGTCTATGTCACGTGGGGTGCTGCTAGTGGATCTCGCCGGAGCTGTATTAGCTTAACATTAACATGCTTCTTGTAAGTGCACTTCCTTGCAGCCTGAAGCACCATCCTTAATGGAGCATATGTGTGGGCTGGACCTGTATTTAACAGGAAAGGAGTGAGCAGAGGGTGGAGTTGTCGATTATTGTTCTGTTTTCTGTGACAATCTTCCTCACCCTCTCACGGCCCCTACACACGGCGGCGTGCGTTGACGCTTCAACGCTTCTGCCCATTCACTTTGACGGCCCCTACACACGGCCGCGGGCGTTGACGCTTCAACGCTTCTGCCCATTCACTTTGAATGGGGTGACGTCACGAGTCGCCGAACTGCATTCTGGGAGCGACGCGTAGTTTCTCCCGCGGTGCTCGCTGCAAAAGTAGAGCAATGTTCTACTTTTGACGCCTCGACGGAGGCGACAGCCAATCGAATCATAAGCCAGTACAAGCTCTAGCCAATCAAACCGCATGCTTGTGTGTCAGGGGCGGGAGATTCATGTGATTGGTTATTGGTCGAGTTTCAGCCCAGCCCTCCGGCAAGCGATAACGCCGGATAACGCCCGCGGCCGTGTGTAGGGGCCGTCAGACTTTCAGTTGCGCGCGCTACTAAAGAGACGTGTTACCATGGAAACCAAACAATGGTGTTGCTGTATTAAAGTCAGAGTGGAAACAGTCCTGAGTAAATCAGATTTAGTCAGAAATCGGGAGAAATGCGGGAGAAATATGACCCCGGGAGGAAACCGGGAGAGGGCCATGAAATCGGGAGTCTCCCGCGAAAATCGGGAGGGTTGGCATGTATGGTTATGTTGTGTAACTGTTTAATGGTGTTATCTTTATTGCTACCCCCTTCCCCGTCAACAATAACACATAATTATCCTTGTGTTTATTTATTTGTTTGATTAATAAACACAAGTTGGAGTCAGGACCGAGGGTGTTTCGCGCCTGCAGCAGCCTGGCAGCAGCACGTCTTTTTCTCAGGTCGGGTCGTGGAAGACCGGAAGCTGTGTGGTTCATAAAAACCATGATAAAAACATGTTCTTACTCAATATCAAGCCACAATTATTGCTTTTATTTTAAATCGTATAATTTCGGACTTTTGTTGCCGTTTGTGAGGAAAATAAATGGGGCTCAGAGCCTCAGGATACTGAAATCTGTATTTTTTAAATCTTTTTTTCCTTTTAATTTGTTATTCTTTTCAAAAATAACACACTGTTATTTACTCACCAATAACACACAATTATCCTTGTTTTTATGTATTGGTTTATTTCCATAATCTCGGGGTTTTTTGCCGTTCCTCAGGAACTGAATTTCAAAATAAAAAGAACCGGAAACAGACGAGGGATTACCCAAGATCCTCAGCTATGGTTTAAGATCGCTGATTGGATGTTTTAGCCGCAATGCATGTTGGGATTTGGTGTTTATATGATATGAAATCGGAAAAACATAAAAATATTATCAAATAATACTTAATTCCGAGTGTTCTTGCTTCTCTCTTTGAAAGTCATCACATAACGGCATTGTAATACACGGTTCGGCTGCATTACATATTACATATCTGCCGTAGTTCTTTATTTATAGAGCCCTGATGAGAAGACCTTTTGGAAAAACTGGAAGACATGCCGCCGAAACTGAATACTTGACGTGGATAATAAATATATCAACAATTAAACAACATCTTCAATTTCTCTTCACACAATACCTCTCCTTGCAGTATCAACACTAATTCGGCTGACTTTTACATTTGATCTAATTCGTAGATAGGTTATATTTACACCATAACGGTGCACAGCTGATATAAAAGGACTTGTAGTTTTTAAAGATATTACTGATTTTCTTTGAATATAAGAATGTAAATACTGAGTCTGAAATAATATAGCAATATGCTGTAAAATTATGTGAAAACATGAATAAAACTACACTCAGATGTTGTACATACATAAGTGTCCTACACTAATAATACATACAGTTATACAGTTATTATGGCTGTGTGTACCTTGTGTGCACCGCCTAGTGGTTAAAGCACGTTATTGAATTATTGTTTTTATGTATTATATTTGATGAAAAAAATATTAAGAGTACATACTTTCATAGGGGGAAAGTAGAAGGTCAATGATAGAATATAACAAATCAAGAAGATACTATAAGTGATCTCTACAATAAAACAGTTTAGTGCAGGATGTACAAAGATATTAATAGGAGGAGGTGCAAAACAGAAAAACGAATTAAACTTTATTTAAACATTACATAATACTTTAGATTAAGGTCTTCTTTTAAATAAGAAAACAACTTTGGGGATATCTATCTACAGATAAATATTAAGCCTGACAAAGTACTTAACGTCTAATATATTGCTTTCCTGCAATGTTAACTATGTTGAAGCACTTATTTTAACTGATATTATACATATGAATTATACTCTTATGTATGTAGTATAAGAAATGTGCAGAATATGACAGTTTAATGGTGGAGGTATACACACATAACCTGTTGAGGAACCTGTGACCCAAGATTTTCATTCATTGCATAACTACACCGTAGTAGAAAATCTTGAAATCTTGAAAGGGATGTGCAAAATAGCCATAATATACAGTCTTTAATTAACCATTAGTAGAGAATAACGAGTAATGAATATACTTTATTACTCATTTCCATTCATGTCAATTGCAGATAAATGTTTAGTCTTCTCAAGCACCAACTATCAAATATCTCTCCTGATTGTTGGAACTTGACAATCACCTTCCCTGAATTTTACTCAGGTGTAACTAAAGTCTGATTTAAGGGTTGTTTATATTTCACATCATAATCAGAATCTGCAAAGTAACTCAAATAAATGTAGTGGAGTAAAAATACCAGGTTAACCTCTGAATTGTAGTGGAGTAGAATTACTAAGTAACAATGAGCTGTCATGTGGGTATATATTAATGCTGCGTATTATGGACACAAGCGATTTTCACCCATTTATGAATTATATGTTTTACATTTGATAACACCAATGTTTAATACTGGCAACTTCGAATTGTGGGGGAAACGAAAACGTTCAGTAGATATGTCCCATAGAACATTTTGCGAAACACAATAGCCAGCATGTGTAGTTCTGGGGGGGGTGGCTTTCGATTCCAGTTTTGGATAGTCTGGCGTGGTTTCGTTCCATTTCAAACAGCTGTTTAACGCTCGGCATAACCTTGGCGCACTGCCACTCCAACATCCAATCACAGAGGTTGAAGATTAATCACGGGGACTGTAGTCCTAAACGATAGCTGGGGATTATGGGTAGTGTAGTGTGTTCAGCATCCTAAACTCGAAAATGCTCGAAATGTCCCTTACAGGCCTACGTCTGTTTGCGGAAATCTTTATTTTGAAATTCATTTCCTGACGGACGGCAAAAAACCCAGAGATTATGGAAATAAACCAATACATAAAACAAGGATAATTGTGTGTTATTGGTGAGTAAATAACAGTGTGTTATTTTGAAAAGAATAACAAATTAGAAGGAAAAAAAGATTTAAAAAATACAGATTTCAGTATCCTGAGGCTCTGAGCCCCATTTATTTTCCTCACAAACGGCAACAAACGTCAGAAATTATACGATTTAAAATAAAAGCAATAATTGTGGCTTGATATTGAGTAAGAACATGTTTTTATCATGGTTTTTATGAACCACACAGCTTCCGGTCTTCCACGACCCGACCTGAGAAAAAGACGTGCTGCTGCCAGGCTGCTGCAGGCGCGAAACACCCTCGGTCCTGACTCCAACTTGTGTTTATTAATCAAACAAATAAATAAACACAAGGATAATTATGTGTTATTGTTGACGGGGAAGGGGGTAGCAATAAAGATAACACCATTAAACATAACAGAAATAATATCGATAGCAGCGTCCCTAGCAACCACCTTGGTAACAATGACAACGTTGTATAGACACAATTTCCTGAAGTAATCTTCGTAATAACTAGCAAACTAAAGATCATGTACATCCACTGCACACATAATCTGAAATAACAACTCATATTTCTCGCATCAAATGACATCAAAACGCATTTTAATGGCCAAACTAACTTTAAAATAGGCATTTTACACCGAGAATAAAACGAAGTTCGGCCATGTTTTTTTTTTCTGCAGGGAGAAATGTGAAGATCACGTGACATAGACGCCAGCCATTGGAATGAATGGTGAAAAAAAACGTAGGGATCTTACAATTTCAGAGGCGTTTTTGTAGAAATACTACGTCCTACGTTGTGGACCAACGTAGTTATTACACGTTTTTTTATGAGACTGGGTTGGTTCTTCAGGTGTGATTGCTAAATGCATATGACAGCAGTTCTCCTGTTGTATGGCTTTATTTGACCTAACAATGAAACATGTAGCCCATAGTAGCAGCATGTCAGTTTTCAGGATCATGTTATTAGTAATTCCATATAATGAGAACAGTTAAAGGAGGGGTAGGTAAGTTTGAGAAACCGGCTCGAGATACACTTTTTGTTATATTCCATGGAGTGCTTTGAAAAAAAATCCATAAAAAAAATTCATCTGTGGAAGCCGTAATACTGTAAAAACTACGACCAATTATTTTAGCCGGTCCGGCTAAAATAACTGGTTGGCCGACCTGTCTGTCAGCCTTCAATCTCGTGCACACACACACACACGCACTCGTGCAGTCATTGTGCACGCCGGGCGTGTTTCCCATGAGCTCCTCGGCAGCGGCTCAGTCCTCCTGCAGCGGGGCTGAGCTCACTCCGCTGCAGGAGGACACGCTCACCATGGCAGAGTTTTCTTCAACATCGTCTACCGGTCGCAAAAGAAAAACTGTAATGGAGCAAATTATGAAGAAAAAGAAAGTGGAAACTAGGAGAAGTCAAACCAGAGTCAATATCGGAGTTGCTTTTCAACTATGGCGACTATTTACGGAGCACACCGAGCTGATATGTAACGTTACCAGCGCAGCCTGGTCAGCTAGACGTAACATTTGTAATACATTTTCACAAAACAAACATGCTAGCTTCAAAAATATAAGCACTGACAATAACTGTGTTATACATTTGTTTTACATTCATTATCATGATCTTGTGCGCGTTCATGTGTGTTGGAGGAGGTGCTCTGTATGAAGAAGGGGCGGATTCTTTTGGGTTGTGTACTTTGGAATTTTTGTGCAGTCGAGGCGGTTTCTCAAACTTACCTACTGCTCCTTTAAGTACAGTAAAGTCAAATGTTCCAGTGAATCAAGATTACACCCACCACACACCCCTTTGGCAAAACTCATGTATTTGCATCCTTAACACAATCTAGGTAAACACTGGAAAAACGACCAGTGTTCAGAGTAAATATTAATTATAATTAAAAACATTATTCTCCATGTGTTGAATTGTATTGCCAGCTACAAGGAAAGAAAACATTTCACAGTCCTTTGTAGAAGTTTTCTGAAATAAAAGGTCCATATGTGTAGCCTTAAGAAAAGAAAGAGGACATAGAAATAGAAAGAGGACGTGTTTTTGTGGTCTACAGTGAATACTTTTGTTAAAGTAATTCCAAGACAAGACAGCTCCCCTAAAGGGAAGGTGACAGAATAGTTAAGGGGTTAATAGCTTAAAGGTGGGGTAGGTCATTTTGCGCTAGAATTTGAAAATACACAGCCGGAAGAAATCTGCTACTTCCTTACAGAGCCCCTCCTCCAACACACACGAACGCGCACATGACCAATGAGGGCACGAGATAAGTTTGTGCACAGATGGAAGGCTGACAGGCATGTAGGCCATCCAGTTATTTTAGCCGGGCCGGCTAAAATGATTGGTCGTGCTTTTTACAGTACCACGGCTTCCACAGATGACATTTCTTTATGGATTTTTTGTCAAAGCACTTAATATATTCTTTGCTATCAGGATGTTAAGAGCATTCCATGGAATATAACAAGTGTTTCTGAAATAAATTACATACCAGAGTGATTCTACAATTTAGGGTAGGCTACATTCCATTCCATTCCATGTCCATTAATTATAATTATTCTAACTATTTTCTTCAAAAATATCATATTTTGCCTATTATTGGAAAGCATGTTATAATATCACACAAAGCATCCTATGCTTTATTTAGCTTGAAATGTGTCATGATGTTCTTAAATTGTCAGTTTTTGCTATGTCCGTTTTTCAGTTGAGGGTGTCTTGGTTTCAAAATAATGAATAAAAAGTAAAAAAGTAAATTAAAAAAATTATCAATTTATTTGAAAAGTCTAAATACTAAAGAATAATAATATTTTTTCAATTGATTTCCTCCTTTAAATAATTTAAATATCTTAATATATGAATGTCCGCAAAAGTTCTGTCAACCATGTTACTAACAGAACTCCCCCCTTTAACTCAAAAATGGTTTATCCCAATACCATGTCACCAGCATCAGATGATGGCATGTTCCTCTTTGGCAGACATTTTGAACACACTGTGGTGATTGTCCTCAAATTTTTTACAATATTTTATGTATAATAGCACATTGTCAATGAGTATATTAATTGACCATCAACAATGTTACGTACATTGTTATGCTTTACAATTGTTTAATGATTTTAATTCAATTATATGTTGAAATGTGATGTTAACCTGTTCAAGAAAATGACATGTGGTCATCCAGGCAAGGCCTACCATTGAAATGATGGGTCAAAATAGGGAAATTGTCAACTAGGTTACCTGTCAACTAAATTACCCAGTACTGTCATAACTGTAGTAACTTAGTTGACAGGTAACCTAGTTGACAATTTGTATGACATGTAGACAGGGTTGGGAGGGTTACTTTGTAAATGTAATCAGTTACTGAATACATGGCTCTGAAAGTAATCCGAATACAGTTACATACAGTTACACGTAATCAGATTACTTTTAGATTACTTTCTTTTTCCATCACAGATGGTTATGTTTTGGTGAACAGGAGACACAAAAAGCAAAAGGAAACTGAACGTGTTTTTACTGTTTTAATGGCTTATCAAGAGCACAACTGAAACATAACATCTGAAACGATGCAACAACAGAATAAACGTTTTGGGGATGCAGCTTGGGATGTGAGGAGTGAGGGACACGGCTTAGAACGGGCGTGTCGCCTTCTGTCCTGCCAGTGTTGGCAGGACATGAATTAAAATGTTGAACTCGGACTTCATTTTAAGGACATTTCGGCCAGGGGTGTAGAGCTACATTTGTTCAAGCACCGGATTGGCAAAACAGGAGACTCTGTGCACCAGTTTGCCTTGATCTATGTATTCATGTCTGTGACACTCACAGTAGCCTATCTGCTGCCCACAGCTGTTTTATAGAAGGAACACCTCCTTCACTTCATGAAATCTCTGCAGCACCAGGAGGCAGCGGGAGGGTTAACTCAGCCTCTGAGAAGACGAGCGTGCAGTGCCTTTCACGCACCGCCTTTCACGCACCGCCTTCACTGTGTTTACCTTCAGAATCATTAGAAAGGCAAAAGAGCGGTGTGGCTGATGTGTTTTAACCACACACACCTCTACACACACACACCTCTACACACACACACACCTACACACACACACACACCAGATTTAAACGCAGACTTTTGTTCCTCCATGTTTTCAGTGGCGTTTCTACATGTACAAAAGTGGTGGGGCACAAAAAACGTAGATGTTTATATATAAACCTCTGCAGTGACATGCAGTGACATGCAGTGAGGTTCATGGATGGTGAGGCACTGACTCTTCAGGTTTACAAATATTATATTTTGACCTAAATCAAAATGTTCTATTATTTTAGTCTGATGCTTCGATTAATTTTAAACATACAGTTCAAAAATGTCATTTTATCATTTAAATATTGGATTGTTCTCTCTTAGTAAGATCCCATTTCCAATAAAATTGTGGTCTTACCTTGACTTGAAGATGAAGTGTTACGGTTTGTGTAGCAGGAAGCAGGACCCAAATGCAGATTCAAGTGAAAAAACTCCTTTATTTCAAGGCTAAGTGATTAACAAGAACAACACAGAAACACTCACCGATGAACTAGTCATGACACAAGACGAACCGACATCGAAACACTAGGGCCACCAGGGTGGGTGGAGGGGGTCAGGAGGACGGGACTGAACAGATAGCCCAGGGGCACGGCAGAGGACCAGGAAGGGATCTCGGCGGACGACCCGGGGGCAAGACAGAGACCAAGGTGGGGCACTCGGGAGGACGGCCCGGGGGCAAGGCAGAGTCCATAGAGGGGCGAAGGCCACCGCGGGCGAACTCAGGGAGCCGAGCATGAGGGCGAGGACCGCGGCCAGGAAAGTCTGGGGGCCGAGCATGAGGGCGAGGACCGCGGCCGGGAAAGTC
>CALSBZ010042230.1:437400-470744 GCA_943591055.1 Gobionotothen gibberifrons | reverse complement strand
GAGTGGGCCGGTTCTGGAGCCGGGACCATGGCTGTGTGGGCCGGTTCTGGAGCCGGGACCTAGGCTACCGGGCACGGAACCGGAACACGGAACCATGGCTGTGTGGGCCGGTACTGGAGCCGGAAACATGGCTGATGAGGCCTGTACTGGAGCCCAAAGCATGGCTTCTGGGGCTCAGGCTGCTCGCCTGGACTTGCGACTCCTTCTCTTAGGAGCCTTTTGGAGGCTCCGTGGACCTCCAAGAGCCAGACGAGTTCCCGCGAACGGCTCCATGACAGGAGCAGGATATGGGGAAGAAGCAGGGATTGACTCCAGACGGAACACACCGAGACGTATGGTGTCAGGTAGGAAATTAGGAAGCTGGGGGCTAGCATGCCTGGGGCTAGCATGCCTGGGGCTAGCATGCCTGGGGCTAGCAGGCCGGGAATCACATGTTGAGAGGAAGTCCAGAATCCAGTCTGGTAAGAACTTAACTAAACATGGCTCCTCTGTTGCCACCTGGTGAGCCTCTGCCAGAGCAGCCTCTTTCTGCTGAGCACTGGACGCTCCCCTCCACCTACCATAGCTGCAAGCCAAAGAAAAGGTCAAATCCAATAAATCCTTCTCAAAAGGATCTGCTGGGCCCATATTCTGGTCGGTTCGTACTGTTACGGTTTGTGTAGCAGGAAGCAGGACCCAAATGCAGATTCAAGTGAAAAAACTCCTTTATTTCAAGGCTAAGTGATTAACAAGAACAACACAGAAACACTCACCGATGAACTAGTCATGACACAAGACGAACCGACAAAGACAGACAGAAAAAACAGAACTTAAATACACACAAGACTAATCACACAAACAAGACACAGGTGAGGAGGGAGGAGAAAACACAGGGACACCAGGTGAAAACAATCGGGTAAAAAGGTAGGAAGGAAAATAGACAGACAGCAACAGGCAAGACAGGAGGTGAAGACCTTTCAAAATAAAACATGAAACAAAAGACAGAAAAAGACAAGACAAAATACAACACAGACAGATCGTGACATGAAGTCCATGCTATCCCTCTGGACAAAAATCTCTATTACTTTTTTCTAAAAGTCCTCCTTATCTTCTTGTAGTTTCAAAAGTCAAATCTTAAATCTAATCGATAGATTTATGATTCGAAAATCATAAAAGTATGGTAGACATGTGGATATTATCCGGCTGAACAAAACGTGCATTTATCTAACCGTTTCCCACAGTTCTTATTTCGAGCTATTTTCTAAAATCCTATGGAGAAATATCATTGTTTTTGTCGCGGGAACCATGGATGTATAATAAGAACTGGATACAGCGTGGGAGGCGGGGCCTCATTCATTCCTATGAGAGTTGCTCATTCGCGCATGATGATAAAATGGGGCAACTTTTGAGAGAGTGAAACGTCACAGATTACCCAGCATGCCTGAGAAGTACCCGTATATGCGCTCATAGAGCATGCGTAACTTTAACCAAAAGGCTCGTTCACATCAAGCACCTCAATTTGCATACACGTAAGCACCACGCGTTCATGACAGCATGTTGGGTTGTTATTATGATGGCTTTGATATTAACGAGGCGGCAGTTAGCAGCTAACGGCTAGCTAGTAATTATGCTAGTGTGCACATCAATCGTTATGTACTTATATTACGCTGTAACAGGATCTAGTGATATCCAAGCAACAGAGCTTCATTTAGCATGAAATAATTATTGCATACAGTACATACAGTGCAATAAGCTTCTTAGTGCAATAAGAAGCTACAGGGACGTTAATCTAATGTCGGTAATATTAACTTTATTTATTTACGGTACAAGATTTAATCATACAGCCCATGTAGTATAATATTTTACAAATGATGAGTTACAGCAAACATGTGCAATATATCCATTATTACAGCTCCGTGGGGTTAGACGATGTGGGTCCGTTGTTATTGTGCATCCATGGGTAAAGGCTGAACACGTAACATGAACGAGCCTGGGGGCGCGGTCCCGTGGGTTAGATGCGCGTTCATAATGCAGAGGGAAATAACTCTCAGAATAACGTTATTAGCACATTTTTACAACTTGAGGAACGAATGTTTTTAATAAGGGCTATACAAGTGTTCATACTGGGCGGTTTATTTAGTTTAAAAAAAATTATCCAACGATTTACAGACCATTCTTTCCCCATGTAAGTCAATGGGAAAAAGTGCTTCCGGGCCTGGCAACCAAGCGGAAGTGCAGTACCGCCGTTTTATTTCCATCTGAGTCCGGCGCACTTCCTGGGGGCTTGGAGGGAACCCGTGCGCAGCTTACTTCCGGGTTTCCGCTGCTCTCTCTCGTCTCCTCTTCACACACTACACTTTTCGCGGCACACGTGCTTACAGCCAATCAGCTCTGAATTATGTGAGATGACGTATGGTGGGGATGGCAGCTCTATGCCCCTATGGTCATAATTATTTTGCCACAAACACTAAATAGGAAAATACTCTGAGCATGCGCAGTGTAGTTTTTACAGTCACCGTTCACTTTGACAGTGATAGGGAGGGCAAGATCAGGTTTTGTCCCACATTGTTAAAAACGGCTCAATAGGCACACTCAGAGCCGTATACAGCTCTGGGCACACTGTAGACACGAATTAGAAGAAAACAGACTAAAACAGCAATGTACAGACGAATCAGATGATTAAACATGATCTTAAAATATATTTTATATTTTTTATAATTTATTTATTTAGAATTTTTTTGTAATGGTTATTTTTAATACTTTCTGCTGACACTAGGTGGGGCTGTGCCATCTGCGGCGGTAATAGGTTTTGTGCGCTGTGATGATTCGGCTGTACCTTTAGTAATGAATATTAAATGTTGTGAGGAAATCTTTCCACCAATAATTCCAATAAGTAATCCAAAATGTATTCACTTCAGGTTTACGAAAGTAACTGTAATCAGATTACTCGTTTTTCAAATGTAACGCGAGCTGAATACAGTTGATTTTTGTATTCTGATTACGTAACGCCGTTACATGTATTCCGTTACAAACCAACCCGGCATGTAGACATCATTACCAGGGCCGGCCCTGACCAATTTGCTGCCCTCGGCAAGATTTTAGCTGGCGCCCCCCCCCCCCCAAAATGCAGACACTCACTATGACTCGCGCATGCATTCACGTGCACGGTTGTGGCATGACCACCAAAACAGAAAGATATGGACACAAGATGTGTGCAAATTTATTTAGTATCCTATCCATTTGATTTGTCATATAGGATTTTATACTATAAGAGAATAGATGAAAATCTATTCTCTTTTATAACTATTATGATCATATAAAGGTGTGCCTTTACCTCACTGAGCTGAGGTTATCAGAGCCTCAGGAGAGAGCTCTCTAAAGCTCTCCCCCCTGCGGCCGCTTACACACAATTCCAATTCCAATGTTAATAAAAGCTGTATACGTTTTTTGGGATTTTGATTTATTTTAAATTAACACAAATACAAAATGAAAACCTATAATTGCACACTAAAACCATTATTTCAAAAAAAGAACTATTTCACATAAACCTCTGGTTTTGACTGGGGCAGTTCAACTTGATTTTGGGTGGGGGGGTGCGCCATAGTTTATGGGCGCTGTACGCAATATAGGCGTAGTTCTGTTAGTATAAGATAATAAGATGTACTTTGTTGATCCAAAATCGGGAAATTGTGTTGTTATGAAATAAAAAAAATATTTCTTTTAATTTCTAACTTTTTTTTTTCAATTTTCGGCGCCCCCCATAGATTGATGCGCCCTTAGCATTCGCCTATACTGCCTATGCCAAGGGCCGGCCCTGATCATTACACATCATTATCAATGGAATTTTGCACTTCTGCCTTGAAATGAACATAGTGCTGAGCTGATGGTTAATAATGTGTCCAGTCAACTATGTTATTTGTGTCAAATGTTTGACTTTCATTGTCAACTATGTTGCACCTCATTTTTTCAAATTTAAAATATCTAAAATAGTGCTTCTGATATCCTTTATAGTATAATGTACACAGGTTGGAGTTTTACATGACATCTCTTAAAACTATTAAAATGACCTGTATGGTAGTTTTATAATACAAAATATCCCTATCCTTAATGACAGTGCTGAACTTATCACATGAAAAAACAAAACTTTAATACAATTATTTTTTAAACTTTAACAAATCTTTGGATATATGGAAGAATAGACTCAAGAGCCTTTCAAATTAGATTTTACTTGAAGTGCAGGACTTAATCAAATGATTGTAATGACATCAAGTTTGTCTGTAACATAGTTGACAAACTGAGTAGTGAGAACATCCTTTCCCTTAAAATAAAATAAAAAAATGTTTAAGCTTTGCAACTAGTGGATATGTTACACTGAGGAATATACTAACTTGAACCACTGATTGTTCTATTGAGAAAGAACACTTTTTTGGTACTGTTGTGTTGATGTGAAATGCACCCTAAATTATAGAATCAGTCCCACCTTTAATAGTGGAGGAGTTTCAGAATTGTGTGCTAATGAAAGGGTCAGGGGGCCACCTAGATCGCTCAGCATCTTCCTCTTGGTACTACTACATGTCTAGTAAATAGAAATGTATATGACTTGAAGGTCATTAGATTCAGTCTTCTGAAAACTCACAGTTCCTCCTGATATTTTAAATCAAATTACCTCAGCCTTTTTAAAAATGAGCACCCACAGAACAAGCTAAAAACTCAATATTTAATTATTATAGTCAGATTTAAAAAATGCCTATTTACCAAGGCCGGATGAATACCTCCAGGGGCCCCTGGGCACTTAGAGCTCATGGGCCGCCCAACCCTGCCCAAAACAAAAATGCGAGCACACGTGACACCACGTAATAAGTTTGCTCATATGGTAAATCCGGCCAAGCTATTTACACCTCCAGCTGACACAGAACCATGGCACAAGTCCAATATAATCCTCCTTTCATCTTCAGACTCTTCAACAGCGTGTCTCAAAGCCTGTGTTTTTTAGCAACCTTCTACTGAAAACGAGTTTGATTGTTAGCCTGAAAACTAAAACAATGCTCTAAAACTGAGTAAACTGAACACCTCTGTATGAACACTATCACTCATGAGCAGGTGAGCTACATGTGTGCCAGAACTGTTAAGTTCTTTGAGCATTAAAAGGTTTAAGAAGAACTGCATGTTTTTTGGTAAGTATACACCTGAGAAGATGAAACTCGGATTTGTATGGAAGTTTTAGTGTCCTTCAAGATTCAAGTTACCTTGCTTCGAGTATTTGATATACAAATGGTAATTGTATGGGTGGAGTATTCCTTTTGAGGTAAGAAAACATAAGTGAAGTGGTTCACAAATAACTTTGCCCACATTTTATTCCCAAACTGTTCATAGTTTTCAAATGACTCTGTTACTCCTCATATAACTAACTACTGTCCATATTTTGTGTTCTTAGGCCAAAACCATGACAGGACCCAAGACAACCCCCCTATCCTCTCCAGATCCAGCAGTGAGGGGGGCTCAAACAGAATGTCCCTTAGCTCAGACACAGAAGGCCCCCCACCAGGGCCCCTGCATCCTTCTCTATCCAATCGAACCAACCCTGTCATCAGCGAAGAAGATGGGGAGGGAGTTTCAACTCCCTGTGCTAACGTCCAGAATGGTGTAATCCACTGTGACGAAAAAACTGAGATGGACTGTACCAAGTCAGAGGTGGACGCACAGGGAGGAAAAGATGACAATAACACTGAGGTCCCTCAGGGAGATGGTGCGGCTGCTCAGACTGTACCAAAGAGTAAATCTGCAGCAGGGTTAAATTATGACTCTGTCAAATACACTCTGGTGGTCGATGAACATGCTCAGTTGGAGCTGGTCAGCCTCAAGGACTGCTTGCATGGTTACCATGAGCACAAAGACGACAGCGATTCAGAGACGGTCTATCAGTCAGCCAATGAGGAGGAAGACCCAGAGTATGAGGAGGAGAGGAAGAGGATAGAAGAAGCAACAAAGCAAGGTAATGATACAGCTTCATTCTTAACATGGCTGACATCATTTGTGTCACAAAGCAGTCACTATAAAGTTCATCGGAATGTTTTTCAAATGAAAGGGTCCCATCTCTTTGGGGGCATGAATGTAGGCTACTCAGCTAAATTCATGATCAATGTTCCTGTTAGTTTATTATACATCTTGTGTAACAACACATGTCTGCATTTGACCATATACACACTGGTGGCAGAGGCTACCGTACAAGGTGCCGGCGGCACCCCAGGAGGGATAAACATTAAGAAAAAAAACACTAAGCGCTTTTTGAGTTAATTTAGGCCTTGTAACTGATTCACCAGCACTTACTATGGTATGCTCTGCACTTGTTCGGAGTTTGAATCTTTATGGTTTTGACACTTATTGTAAGTCACTTTGGACAAAAGCTTCAGCTAAATGATATGTAATGTAATGTAAACGCTCCACACATAAGACATTTGGGTTTTAGCATCTGGCCCAAGGTCACAGACATGTAAACTGCAGGGGCCAGGGAACCAACCACCAATATTCCAATTAGTGGACAACCTCAGCCTAAAACCAGGTGCTACGTTGTTATATGTCCTCATGTGGAAGACTTATTTCATGTCCAATATTGATTCAGAGAAACATAACTATTCTCAGGGAATTGTATCTTTGTTGTTAGGATTGAGATTTTTAGGAAGCGTTCTCACTTACTGGACAAACAGCTTATGGTTTGGCAAGGGTTGGCATCTGAGTAAAACTGCGCAATGCCGGTTTGTGATTTTAATATAATTGAAGGACTAATTGTCTCATCAATTAGGCGATCAATACAAAAAAGACAAAGAGGACCTATACTGAGCCCTGTTGAACACTGCTAAATGTGCGGAGGACCACACTTTGTACAAGATGATTTTGCAGGTGTAGCTTCAGGACAGCATATCTGAAATCATTTCCCCATCTTTTTGCACCGTTCCTTGGTTGTTGTTTCTTGCTGCAAAGAGTGTAACTCTTACTTGTTTTCTGCTCCAAGAGAGGAGGAAAGAGGAAGAAAAGAGAAGAAAGGAGGAAGAAGTCGCCAAGAAGAGGAGGGAAGAGGATTTGAAAAGGCGGAGGGAGGAGGAGGTAAAAAGGAGAAGGGAAGTTGTGGCAAGGACCTGCAAGCAGTCCAAGGTAACCTCCACAACAACTTCAGAGGAAGAGGAGTCTAATGGAGAGAGGGCCGTCCCTTCCAGAAGTAAAAAGTTCCTCAACCTGTTTTCCAACAGCAGCACTCAATACAGCGCCACTGGTATGTTTATTGTGTTTTATTTGAACGAAAAATCATTTAGAAAGTTCCCTTTATTTATCACCTCTATATGCAGGGGTGCACATAACTTTCTCAGTGAGGTACTCAGATGAGTACCTGGAGTCAGTGTTTGGTACTCCAACTTCTGGCTCCACTCAAAGTTATATGAAGAAGCCCTCTGTATCGCGAACGTCAACGGGGGTGGTGGTGGGGTGCTAGTGGAGTACTTCAGGAAAGTCGAAGCGGGGGGGTGGGGGGGGTGGGGTGGGGGGGCGTGCTAGTGGAGTGCTCCGTGACCACAGAGCGTGACCGTTGTGATCAGCTGTTTCAGCGCAGTTCTCCAGTGAAGGGCGGGAGTCTCCCTCCGCAGCCGGTTGGCGTAGTTTTGGCACAATTCCGTTGTACAGACCGACGTTAACAGCAGCCCTGTCTGTGCATATGGAGACCGCCTTCTGGAAAAGCTTCACAAGTGCGTCGGTACGCAAATGCGCTTTGTGACACAAGAGACGGTACGCATTTCAGATTGTTGCCGCGCATGCGTACCTGCGTACCTGCGTACCAGTTATGTGCACCCCTGTCTATATGTGTGTTTGCCTGTTGATGCGCCTGGTGGGTATACTACGAAGCATGATTTTCGCTTAGCCGGCTAGCTTCAGGGAAAACTCCGGCTTTCCGGTCCTACGAAGCTGGTTCTATTTTTAGCAGGCTAGATCTCCATGGTAACTTATGCTTAGCAGCTAACCTGGTCGGGACCAGGTTAGGTTGCCGGCTAAGAGATCAACTCAGTGAAAGCACCGCCTGCTGACCAATCAGAGCTCTGTTTGCAGAGTTTAAAGCGATCAAGTCACATTACAGGAGAAAGGAAATACAGAAAAACTGCCGTTGCAGGAAAGACGGCCGGCAAAAATCACCAACTGTGTGAACGTGAAATTGAATAGAATATCACCTCCCATCTTCAGAGCAATCTGACTATTATAACATTAGCTTACTTCAATATCTGCCACAACATAAGTAACCGAATCAAAGTAACAGTACAGTCCGCTCCGCGGCATATCACATCGTATCATATATTTCCTTATCTGAGTCAGCTGAGCCGTATCTGGCCGCGCAACACTCACAGTGTCACATACTGTATGCAGAAGTATTGTTTTAAGCAACACATTAAGTTGACGAAACACTTTTTCTTTTACCAGCTGTATTCACCTTGCAGGTGCAACTATGTGGCTTTTATCCTGGATAAAGTGTTTAAGTCATGGATGTTTAAAGTTTAACGTCTTCATATTTGTCTAATTATATAGTTGACTTTTCATTCAGGAAGTATGACGCTGCGCTGTCAGTATGCTTCTCCATGTTTGTGATTGGTCGAATGCTCCAAATACCACCCCTTTCATGTGAACGCGCACCTAACTAGATAGGGCACGGCTGGCTTGAGCGATCCACTTGGTAACCCGTGTCGTAGTACCGTTTAGCGAGAGGGCATATGTTTTGGATTAGACCAACCGGCTAACTCAAACATATCCAGGTTAGGTTGAACCAGCTTCGTAGTACAGGGCCCAGATGAAATAAATAACATATATATATATATATACATACACATATCAAGCTGGAATATCAATCAAACATATAGAAGTAAGAGGGATATTATTTTCAGTCTGCAATATGTGAGTCCAGGGTAATCAGTCAACAGAAGCCGAATCATATCATGTGTCTCCCATAGTTGAGGTTATTTGGCCATCTAAGCAGTGGAAATATGTCCCCTGGTTAGAATGGCACTTAATAAATAAAAGGGAAATGGAACGGTCTATTTTAACGGTGACAGGAGTAAAATGCCTTCTGTGAAGAATTGTCTACTGGGTTTCCCTCAGTCTGTTACATATAAACCTTTCCATTTTGGTGCTCTAATATGAACTTCATTGCAAGGGAGGTTAAGAGAAAAAGACGCAGTCAGTGAAGTAACAAAATGCCTTATTTACAGATATCCAAAGAAATGCTGTTGCGGGATATCGAATATGTCTTGTAGCTTCCGGAAAGATAAGAAAAAAATCATCCTTGAATAAGTCACCAATTACGTGAATACCCCTGTCCCTCCGCTAAGATAAGACAATCTAATAAGATTGCATTTTACATCTGAATTAATCTTGTTTTTATCACAAGTGACCAGGCCTAAAAGTGATTGTGGGGGACACGCCCAGGAATCAATACAAGTCTCCTTTTGGAGATATGCACAGAGCCATGACCAGACGTAGGATGCATGGCAGGCCCAGTTGTAAATATCAAATTAGGCATAGTAAGGCCGTCCCTATCTGTAGGTTGCTGTAGTATATTATTGTCTGGGTTTTTATGCCATGCAAAATAAATTCAGAAAGTGATTTATTTTTGAAGTCAAGATAAAAAGTATTGGTCAAGTAAAGAGGGGGCATCTTTAATGGATATAAGTGACGGGGGAGGACACTCATCTTAATGAGACTGATCTGACCATCAACAGAAACTAACCAGGACATCTGTGTTATTCATGGTCCCTAACGGCATAGATTCAGATTTACTATAATTTATCTTGTAGCCAGATATGGCACTGAACTCACTAAAGACTGCCATCGTAGTAGAAATTGACAGCTTGGGGCACAACAAAAATAGCAAGATATCGTCCACGTATAAGGCCATTTTATGTTGCAGATTCCCCATCATCACTCCCCATATAGAGACAGCCAGTGCCTTCTGTTTCCTCTGATAGGCAAACTGCACAATATTCAAAAACGTCCGCATATTACTGATAGAACAACACCCGTGAACAAAGCTGGTCTGGTCAGGTTTAATGAGAGTTGGAGGAAGATTCTCCAGCCTCTTTGCAAGAAGTTTTGAGAGCAATTTGCTGTCAACTTAAATTAGGCTGATAGTTCTGTAAGAACCACATACATCAGGGGGTTTACCTGAGGGGTAAGACCCCCCTGGTACAGGAGTCCAAATACATATCTGTAAGGGGAGATAGAAGCATCTCACTGAAGATGAAGATTACTCCCTCTTTACTAATTGTTTTACAGATTAGTTTATCAAGAAATGTAGATCTGGCCTCAACAGAAGATGTGCAATCTGAACTGTAGAGGTCTTTATAAAATAATCTCAGTATTTTATTTATATCAGCTGATTTGAGGTGTCTCAAGCCATTCTTATCAATGAGAGAGGGGATTACATTTGACTCAGTTTTAGCGCAAGCCAGACGTGCTAGCAGTCACCTAGGTTTATTACCGGATTCAAATAACCGATGTCTAGCATAAAAGAGGTGTGTCGAACGGGCTGCGTCAAGCTGTTTAGCCAGAGAGATATTGCGGGATAGCTTCAATTGAGTCTCAAGGTTATAAATGATCTTTTCCTAATCTCGCTGTCTCTTAAGAGTATCTCTTTTCTGGGCTGCTGTGTAGGATATAATAGCCCCGTGTAAGTATGCCTTCCCAGCTTCCAATAGCATAGAAGGGCTCACATCAGGAGTCTTATTTTCAGTGACAAAATGATGCCAAATGATGCGTTTCTCGCAAATTACTGTTTCTATCAGCTTTGGACATGTTCCCGAAAATAAATTAATCACTTTCTTGTGGTTCAATTGGAAAGAAAATGAAATAATCGGCGAAAACATACCTCTAACTCTGAATGCATCACGTGACAGGCCCTAACATATGTTTACTGATAATCTGTTTTTCCTAGCTCCAGAAAGCAATAACAAAAAGAAGAAGAAGAATAGAATAATAAAGATTAGGTGGAATAATACTTTTCTGTGCTAAATAACTAAAGATGAAAATATATCACTACAGTATGTTGGAGAAAATGAAACATTCAAACAAATATTTGATGGCCATTTTTGACAATTGAGTTACTCTGTTTTGAATATGTATACGATTGTAATGTCTTCAAATCCATAAAAAAATCAGGATATCATTAATATGAAAAAGGTGAAGGTGTACTCAGCCTCAGTGAAGGTGTCCTACACATAAAGCTAAAGACGTAGTCACGGTGGCCAAATTGTGCTCTCCATTCCCAAGTAAGCTGTTATGAATGTAACATGGCTGCTGTATCACTCAGGTGCTGGCTCCTTTGGTGTATTCTCCTGTGTTTTGGATGGAGTGGAGAGACAACAGAGCCACAGAGCTGCCTACAGGTCAAAACTTATACTCATATACAAACTAACTGTGACATGTCCAAATCAACACGGATACTGAATTCTGTATACTCTCTTTCCTTTCTTTAGGTTTGTCCCTCGTCATTCAGATGAGCTGTACCTAGAAACGGATGACCCGGTGCTGCTGCTGAAGCAGTCTGAGGACCTGTGGTGTCAGGGCTACAACATGAGGACCGGAGCTACCGGCATCTTCCCTGCCTTCTACGCCGTCAGGCTGCCCACAGACACTATCCAAGGTCCATTGCAACAGAAATCTAAAATACAAAAACTGAATAGCAGAGAGACAAGTGAGAAAAAAGCATCTAGTGTTCTATTAAAGTCTGATCAAAATGTTCAGTGTATGTTGGCACATTAGTGATGGTTCAAATACATTGCCAGCTGATTGTACTACATGTAAAGTAACAAAACTTGCTAACATAAAATATACTGTATATTCCTTGTGTTTACAGTGTATGGAGAAATTAATACTCAGCTTGAAGAAAACATGAATACTTTGAACCCTTTTTTTAAATGTTAGGGAGTGGTGCACTTCAACCTGTTGTGGCCAGAATGAGTATAACACCAGTTTATTTTCAACTGTTTAATCAACATGATTTTCTTTTCTCACTTTCCACTCACTGCTTATTTCCTGACACAATCAGCTTGTCATTATTTAAGTTGATGCTATTATTATTATTTTGTTCCCATAGCTGCGAAGGATAGCTCGATAGAGAAGTTCCTGGTGCGATTCCTGGGTTCGGTGCAGGTCCCCATCCACAAAGGCACCGACATGCTTTCCTCTGCGATGCAGAAGGTACGTACAGGCAGTGAGAACAGAAACACACCATGAAAGTGATATACTGTAGTGGTGAATAAATACAACAACCTCCAGCTGGCGATCATGACATTGTCACGGTTTGTATGCGGACCTAAAAGCAGTACAAACAGGGAGGCTGGTCAGGGGATGTAAATAACGGTGAGCTTTTATTAAATAAAAAGCTGGTTCAACACACAAAAAACTACGGAGCAGGCAAGGGGGAACAAAAGGGAAAGTAACAAACAAAACAAAAACCAGAGGCTTGTACTACAAATCCAGTTCAACAGACCCTGGATATGTTTGAGTTACCCGGCTTACCTAATCCAAAACAAACGCGCTCTCGCTAAGCGGTCCTAAGACGCTGGTTATCAACTCGGTAACTCAAGCCAGGGTTTCTCTGGCCCAATCCCAAACCACGCCCTACACCCTACCCCGGGCATGGGCAAACTAAGGCCTGCGGGCCATATACAAGCAAGTCCCTAGTTTCTACTCAGCTAAAACTTTTTTTAAATTCACACAACATCCTTAACCCTATGCAATCTGGATTCAGATCAAAGCACAGTACTGTGACTGCCAGTCTGAAAGTCTTAGACGATATCAAGGCTACTTTGGATAAAAAATCTGTTTGTGTTGCATTGTTTATTGACCTAGCCAAAGCATTTGACACTGTCGATCACCACATTCTGTCTAATGTTATGTTGATGTCTCGTTTCGGTCATAATGCCATTTGCTGGTTTCAGAGTTATCTAAGCGACCGTACTCAATGCGTCAGGTTGGGTAGCACTGTCTCTGACCCTGTCACGTTGGAGAAGGGAGTTCCACAGGGCTCTATTTTGGGGCCTTTGCTCTTTTTATTATATGTAAACAATATTTGTAATCAGATGCAATTTTCTACCTATCATATGTATGCTGATGACACTATTGTATACTCATGTGCTCCTTCTCTGGATATGGCCGTTTCCAATTTAAAATCTGATGTTATCACGCTGCAGCATGCACTTCTTGATTCCAAACTGCTTTTGAACAGTAAGAAAACCAAAGCAATGCTTTTTGCTCCCAAGTCAGCGTCCTCTTGCCTCTCCATTGACACCCTTGATGGCGTCTCTGTTGAGTTTGTCGATACCTACAAATATCTTGGCTTTTGGTTGGACAGTAATCTGAACTTCAAACACCATATTGAAGTTCTAACAAAGAAATTGAAATTCACTCTTGGCTTCCTTTACAGACTTAAATGTTGTTTTTCAACTTCATCCCGTAAAAGGTTGGTCTCTGGCTTATTCCTGTCCCAGCTGGACTACGGTGATACCATTTATAGATTTGCCTGTCCCACTGTTTTGGCCAAACTTGACCCACTCTACCATGCTGCACTGCGTTATATATCAAATGCACCCTATAGGACTCATCATTGCAAACTGTATAGCCTAACTGGATGGTCCTCACTCACTATGCGTAGGATGCAGCATTGGTTTGTATTAATGTATAAAGCCATTTTAGGTAAGCTTCCACTGTACATATGTGCCAGATTTGCTCCAGTTTGTGACTCTTACAACCTCAGAACCAGTGCCTGGATACGGGTCCAGGTTCCTGCTGTGCGGACTGAGGCTGGGAAAAGGAGTCTCTTTTATTATGGTCCTTGGTCTTGGAATGACCTTCTATCACGCCTCAAACTGACGGCACTTGTCTCTATAGCATGTTTTAAATTAAAGTTGTCTGAGGTCCTTACCACTAGCTGCTCTTGCAGTTATAAGTAGTACCTTTCTTACTGTCCTAATGTGCACAATGTAGTGACTGCTTTTTCGTCTTTTGTTTTATTAGTTATGTTCTCTGTATTTGATATGTCTGTGTTATGTGTTATGTGTAACGTTGCTGCCTTCTTGGCCAGGTCAGCATTGTAAATGAGATTTTGTCTCAAGGTTTTCATCTGGTTAAATTAAAAAAATATATATATATACGGCCCGTTGGGCTTTTTAATCCGGCCCGCCGAATATTGGTAGAAAATTGTCCAAATTATAATAAAGGCCGCATTCATTTTGCCTTTTTCCTGCAATACCCGACTTTTCAGTTGATCCCACTAGATGGCGCAATCTAGACACATTGACCTTTGCTGGAGTCTGGTCTATTCTATGGCCCCACTCGGCAATCCAGCAAGATCTAAGAACCAAATACGTCACGCTTACATTGGAGGGGGTCGAGATTAACCTGAGCAACTCAAACTCATGGCGAGTACAGCAAATACAAGTTGTGACAAGCAGAAATGCTGAGCAAAGTGACTAGAACGCGACCACACACTTATAAAAAAAACACTTATATAAAGTCAGGCAACACTAACAGGCTTAGTGTGATTCTGTTTATTTGACCTTACTTTAATGACCATCCGTTCACTGTTATTGACCATTGTGAAGAGGCAGACGTTTTCCTGTTGTTTTGTATTATTGCAGCTAACGGATGGAATCAATACATGGGCCATGTGGCCATCACAAGTAAAATCATTACAAAAACTACGCCGGTAAAATATGTGTGCTTTCGGGTTAATAATGTGGCCTTTTTGGCAGTTTAACTAAAGGTGTGCGGGCGGCTGCTGCTGTGAAGAAATATCAGCCTGAAATTACAATGGGCTTTAATGGAGGAATGTTGAATGTTTTTGTCACTTCATGCCCTCAAGAGGCATTTTGGTTAATTATTTTTTGCTTAATTATTTGTCATTTTTCAAGCTACGAGATGTTTTCCTACGTTTGTCATGAAAAATTATGTCTCAGGAATGTAGGGTTTGGGAATTATGGCAGTTTTAAAAAATAATATGAAGGCAAATCTCAAGATTTCCTACCCTCTAGCTGTGACATCACTCTAGTTAATGTTAAAATCTGAAGAAAACCTCTTTAACAAGGTCTGAACAATGTTTAATATCTCTAAAAGTAAGAATCAGATTTGAAAGTTGTTTTACACGAAAAAAAAAAAGATTTTAAAGTTGGAATCAGGTTTCTGAGTGAAAGTATGAATGAACAGTTAGCAGTTGAAGTCGCATGAAGATTTGTTGAAGAATCTCTCCATTGACTTCCATGTTAAAAATGTGATGTGGAATTATGAAAGTTATGAATGAGAAAAGTAATAGCCATCGATTCCCGACCGAGCTGAACGTTTTGATGTTTGAACAGAGTTTAAGTCGGCGGAATGATAATAAACTTTTAGTCCGTAGAAGAACAGATAGTTTAGATAAAATATCGTTTAAAACTGGAGAGATAAAAACAAATGCATTACTAAATAAACTAGGTAAAATAAGAGTTGAATGAACAACAAACTAAAAGATAAGTTACAGTTATTGGTTATGTTCAACTTATTTGATTTTTAAAATGTAAACCGATCTTTTTCATATGGGTGTTTAGAGTTGTACCCCCTAGATCTAGTCTCTAGTAATTGTGTGCTCAAAGTGCACCAGATTGAAGTATTTTACTTTAAAATGTTCAAACATTTCTTCCCTGGGGGGCTAACCCCCGGACCCCCCTAGAGGAGCTGATGCCCATCCCCCAATTCAAACATGTTCATACAATACTGAATACATTTGAAGCCTTTTTATGTATATTGCCTTCGTCAATAAGTTTCTGTTTTTGTAGTGTATTTGTCTTTTATAGAGATTTTTCATTAATTCTTTATATATTCTATAGGGGGGGGGGGGGCGCCAGCTAAAATCTCGCCTAGGGCATCAAATTGTCTAGAACCGGCCCTGCTTTCATGTCATGTGATACCTTGCGTGACGAGCGAACCGTTTAATCAACCTGTACTGTACTGTAGCTTTCAGCAGCAAGTTCGGCAGCATTATAAAAAATGTAATAACCTTAACCCATTTATGTGGGGGGGCCCAAAACAATATTTGCGCTGGGGCCAATCACAACCTTGTTACGCCACTGATTTGTACTCCAATACTTCCCACCTCTGCTGTCACGATCTGTCTGTGTTTTATTTTGTCCTGTCAAGATCTGTCTTTGGTTTCCTGTTTTAGTTTGAAAACCCCCCGTCTTGTCTGTTGCTTCCTGTCTCTGTGTTCCCTCCTGAGATCCTTGTTGAAGTTGACTGTGTTCACTGGGAAGAGAGTTCAGCTCTTTATGTTAATGTTGTAGCCTTGAAATAAGGCATTCTGTCAGGGTGAGTGAAGCAGGCAGGACCCAAATGCAGGAACAGATACAAGGTTTAACCAAAAATACCTTTATTTCAAGAAAAGAACGGAAACTGGACTGACTATGAAAATAAACAGATCATGACAGACATAGCATCACAACAAATAAGAGCTAACTACAGAACATATTTATATATGACTGTCCTTTTACATTTAAATATTTTGTAAGTGCAATATTGTTTATTCCTTTCTCTTCCTCTTTCTATTCAAATGTGTTCTTTTATTAGCAATGGAAAAAATAAATATAATTAACTTTATCTGTATAGCAACTTTCATAAAATAAATGAAATAAATATGGACATAGAATGAACATCAATCAATCAATCAATCAATCAATCAATCAATGATTATTTATATAGCCCAATATCACAAATGTTACATTTGTCTCGGTGGACTTCACAGTTTGTACAGAATATCAGTATGACAATACGACACCCTCTGTCCTTAGACCCTCTGTCCTTAGACCCTCTGTCCTTAGACCCTCACATCGTACAAGGAACAACTTCCAGAGAAAACCCACAGTTTAAAGGGGAACATGGGAGAAACCTCAGGGAGAGCAACAGAGGAGGGATCCCTCTCCCAGGACGGACAGGCGTGCAATAGATGCCGTGTGTAAATCGAAGAGATAATACATTTACAACATAGGTAGACCACATGTTCGGAAATGCATGTGTCTGTAATAAGAAGATGAATCCATAAGGATGTCAACAATCCTGTGGGAGCCATCAGGGAAGTAGTCTGATGAGAGTCAGGCAGGACCACAGTGACAGGTTCAGCCACGACTCGAAGTCCAAGATTCAAATCCAGAACTCAAATCCAGAACTCAGGATAGAGTATCCAGGACTCAGGATCCAGGACACAGGACCACAGCAACAGGATCAGCCTCGACTCAGGATCCCGGCGTAGATATAGACGCCAAAAAGAAATTTGGGGAAAGCTGGGTTATTCGGAACATGAGAGTACACAGGTACAGACAGACAGAAGGAAGAAGTAAAGTGTCCCCCGACAGTCTAAGCCTATAGCAGCAAAACGTGTCTACGTACATGAAAGCAGTACATGCACTCCCTTACCCCCTGATCCCACCGGAAGCGTCTGCGCTACGCTACGCTGCGGCTGCGCCGTGCTGCGACCTCCTCCTGTGTCATAACCCACCAGGCGCGTTTCAAAACGTTGCGGAAGCGGAGCGTCGTGTGTGCAGCCTCGCAGTTGTTGTTGATTTTGGAATATTTCCTGGACATTTGTACTTCTACAAATAAGTAGGCTACGTAGTTAAATGGTTTGTGTCTGTTTAAATCGTGCTTATTGTTGTTATTTCCTATTTTGTTGTGTTGTAGACTACAGACAAAGTTAATAATAATTGTAATATTCCAGTTATAAACGACATGAATCAAAGATATGTTGCTGTATTTTAGTGGTAAAAAAATGCATTCATCATCATAATTATTCTATATATATAATTTACACAGTGCCTGTAAACCGGAGGAGAACGCTGGCATTTCTCCTCCTACTTGAAAGACTACGGAGGGATAGGGGCTGCAAAATTAGTTTGTGTGTGTGTGTATGCTATATATGGTCTGAGCGTTCCACTTCCTGCCTGCCCGACATTACCTTACGGCTGCGCCGCGTCAAAAATAGGATTCATCCTATATTTTAGAAATTCCTTGCGGCGAGGAGCTTCTGGGACGCTTCGAGCCGCGGCGCAGCGGGTCTGGTGGAATAGCACCCATTGACTAGAGTGGCCGCGATCGCTAAAAACTCTGCAGACGCAACTCAACGCAGCGCAGACGCTTCCGGTGGGATCAGGGGGTCAGGATAGGTTGAGGGAAAAGGGTAGCAAGTAAGAAGTAAGGAACAGAGGTGGAGAGGCACAACGTGTCTACGTACATGCACTCCCTTAGGATAGGGTGAGGGAAAAGAGTAGGAGTTAAGATGTATGCGCCACATCTATACCATGAGCGCATTGCTCCTAAAAGGTTTTTGGCACTGACACCAATCAACAGTTGTGCGTCGACTCGGCAGGGATCAAGGCACATATATGCCTCTGCCTGCTTCCACCGTCTACACACACAACCAAATTACATCCATCAGTGAGGGAAAAGAGTAAGAACTAAGATGTATAGGTGAAAAGGCACAACGTGTCTACGTCAATGCACTCTTATTAGATTCTTTTATCAACTATAAGCTTTATCAAAAAGGAAGGTCTTAAGCGCACTCTTAAAAATGGTTAGGCTGTCTGCCGCCCGAACACAAACTGGAAGCTGATTCCACAAAAGTGGAGCTTGATAAGAAAAGGCTCTGGCTCCCATTGTACTTTTAGAGACTCTAGGAACAACCAACAACCCTGCGTTCTTGGAACGCAATGCCCTAGTAGGACAGTAGGGTATAATGAGTTCTTTAAGGTAAGATGGTGCCTGCCCATTAAGGGCTTTGTAGGTTAGAAGAAGAATTGTTCTATAGGGAGCCAGTGTAACCCCTAGTTTCCACCGGGTCCGTCTGCGTCGCGTAACGGCTGCGCCGCGGTTTTGGTCCGGCTTCCTCCGGCGTCATACCCTACCGGGCGCGTTTCAGCAGCGTTTCAGCAGCATTACGGAAGCGGAGCGTCTTGCATGCCGGCTCGCAGTTCTTGTTGATTTGGGCATATTTCCTGGACAGGCTACGTTGTACAGACAAAGTTAATAATAATTATAATATCCCAGTTATAAACGACATGAATCAAAGATGTGTTGCTGTATTTTAGTGGTAAAATCATCATAATTATTCTATATATATCATTTACACAGTGCCTGTAAACCGGAGGAGAACGCTGGCATTTCTCCTCCTACTTGAACGACTACGGAGGGATAGGGGCTGCAAAATGAGTTTGTGTGTGTGTATATATATATATATATATGCTATATATGCTCTGAACGTTCCACTTCCTGCCTGCCCGACATTACCTTACGGCTGCGTCGCGTCGAAAAATAGACTTCAATCCTATTTCCAGCGGAGCCCAGCGGAGCCCAGCGGAGCCCAGCGGCGAGATGCTTCTGGGACGCTTCTGAGCCGCAACGCGGCGCGTCTGGTGGAATAGCACCCATTGACTAGAGTGGCTGCGATCCTTGCGGACGCCGCGGCACAGCCGCAACGCGGCCGTAACGCACCGCAGACGGACCCGGTGGAAACTAGGGGTGAGGCAGCCAGAACAGGAGTAATGTGGTCCCTTTTCCGAACTCTAGTTAGTACACGAGCTGCAGCATTTTGAATCAGCTGAAGCGACTTAACTGAATTCTTGGTACACCCTGATAATAAAGACTTTCAATAATCCAGCCTAGAAGTAACAAATGCATGGACTAGTTTCTCTGCATAGTTTTGAGGCAAGATATGCCTGATTTTTGCAATGTTACGTAGATGGAAGAAGGCGGTCCTTGAGATTGATTTTATGTGGGCGTTAAAAGATAAATCCTGATCAAATATAACACCAAGATTCCTTACAGTCTCGCTGGAGGCCAAATTAATGCCATCCATAGTTAGTATATCTTTAGATAATTTGTCTCGTAGATTCTTCGGGCCGAGTACAATAACTTTTTTGGCCGTGTTTAACATAAAAAAGTTTAAGGTCATCCACGTTTTTAAGTCCTTAAGGCAGTCTTGAATTTTATTTAGATGATTAATTTCATCAGGCTTGATTGATAAATATAGTTGAGTATCATCCGCATAACAATGAACATTTACAGAATGATTCCTTATAATATTGCCTAACGGAAGCATATATAATGTGAACAAAATAGGTCCAAGCACTGAGCCCTGTGGTACTCCATGGCTCACTTTGGTTTGGATGGAAGATTCATCGTTGACACACACAAACTGAGAGCGTTCAGATAGATAGGACCAAAACCAGCCTAAAGCAGTTCCCTGTATGCCAACTAAGTGCTCTAGTCTTTGCAGTAGGATGTCATGGTCGATAGTATCAAATGCAGCACTGAGATCGAGCAAGACAAGAATAGAGACAAGTCCTTTGTGTGAGGCTATTAGAAGGTCATTTGTGACTTTAACCAGAGCTGTCTCTGTGCTATGATGTGTTCTAAAGCCAGACTGAAAATCTTCAAATAAATCATAGTTTTTAAGTAATCACACAACTGTTTTGCGACTGCTTTCTCAAGAATTTTTGAGAGGAACGGAAGATTAGAAATAGGTCTATAGTTGGCTAAAACCTCTGGATCGAGGTTGTGCTTTTTAATAAGAGGTTTTATCACTGCTACTTTGAATGATTGTGGAACATAGCCTGATAATAAAGACATATTCATAATATTTAATAAAGAAGTGCTAATTAATGGAAAAACTTCCTTTAACAGCTTAGTTGGAATCGGGTATAAGACACACGTTGATGGTTTAGAAGAGAGAATCATTGAATTTAATTGTTCAAGGTTTATGGCTGAAAAGCATTCTAGTTTACTATCTAGTGTAATATTAGAGCTTACATTTCCGGGAGCTGTTGATAACACTATACTGGTCAAAGGCAAGAGGTCATTGATTTCGTTTCTAAGAGTAACAATATCGTTAAAAAAGCACATAAAATCATTACTAGTGAGTGCTATGGGAATAGAAGGCTCAATCGAGCTGTGGCTCTCTGTCAGCCTGGCTACAGTGCTGAAAAGAAATCTTGCATTATTCTTATTCTCATCTATTAATGAAGAGTAGTAAGCTGCTCTCGCTTTACGCAGTGCTTTCTTATATTCATTGAGAGTAATATGCCAAATTAAACGAGATTCTTCAAGTTTAGTGGAACGCCATATCCTTTCAAGTTGTCTCGACTTTTGCTTTATTTTGCGGGTTTCGGCATTATGCCATGGAGCTAGTCTATGTTGTTTTATTTTCTTCTTTTTCAAAGGAGCAACAGAGTCTAATTTTATTCGCAGCGCATCTATAGCACTATCAACAACATGATCAATTTGGGGTGGTGTACATTTTGTATAAGTTTCCTCCCCTACATGCAGACATGCTATCGAGTTAAGTATTGGTGGAATCTCTTCCTTAAATTTGGCTATAGCATTAACAGATAGGTTTCTGCTGCAGGAGCTTTTGACTAATGCTTTGTAGTCTAGTAACAGTACTTCAAAAGTTACTAAGAAATGGTCGGATAAAGGTAGGATTATGCGGTTCGACTAATAGTTGCTCAATTTCAATACCATAAATCAGAACAAGGTCGAGAGTGTGATTATAGCAGTGGGTTGGTTTCTTTACACTCTGACGAAAACCAACAGAATCTAATATAGAGTTAAATGCAACAGTAAGGCTATTTTTATCATCGTCAACATGAATATTAAAGTCACCTACGATAATTACTTTATCTGTTTTAAGTACCAGAGTTGATAACAACTCAGAGAATTCTGATAAGAATTCTGAGTAAGGACCTGGTGCACGGTACACTGTAACAAATAAGATTGGCTGCAAAGGTTTCCAGGTCGGATGCGTAAGACTAAAAACGAGACTTTCAAAGGAGGTATAATTAAATTTTGGTTTAGTATTGACAAGTAAACTTGAGTCAAAGATGGCTGCAACTCCACCTCTTCGGCCTGTGCCTCGGGCAATATGAGTATTGATATGGCTGGGTGGAGTGGCCTCATTTATGCTGACATATTCTTCATGTCTCAACCAAGTTTCAGTGAGACAGCATCAATATTATAATCTGATATTAGATCATTTACCAATATTCCTTTAGATGCTAGAGATCTTATGTTTAAGAGACCACATTTAATCTTCCTGTTTTGTTGCACTGTAGTAGTTGTTACATTTACTTTTATTAGGTTATTATGTGTGACACCTCTATTAGGTTTTACCTTAAATCGTCCTTGGGCAGACGCACACACCGTTAATATTGGGTATTTTATTGGGTTCGGGATTCCTATGGATGACTGCCTAGGAGAGAGCGCAGAGAAGCGTGTAAGACTGCGACTCCACCTCCTGGTCTCAACTCCAGTTTGTCATGGATTAAATCCACAAAGCCCTGAAATGTTTGCCGAAATGAGATTTGCACCTTCCAAAGTAGGATGAATGCCGTCCCTCTTAATCAGACCAGGTTTTCCCCAGAAGGCTGTCCAATTATTTACGAAGCCCACATTGTTTTCTGGGCACCACCAAGACAACCAGCGCTGAAATGATGACATGCGGCTATACATGTCATCATTGATCAGATTGAGGAGGGGGCCAGAGAAGATTACGGTGTCCGATATTGTTTTAGCATAACTACACACCGACTCCACATTCTGATTGGCGTAAACGAACATCATTACCACCGACATGAATAACAATCCTACTGTATTTACGTTTATTTTTAGCCAGCAGTTTAAGATGCGCCTCAACGTCGCCCGCTCTGGCCCCCGGAATGCATGTGACTGTGGAGGCTTCGGTCTCTAAATTGACGTATCTCAGAATAGAGCTACCAATAACCAGAGTTGGCTTCTCAGCGGGTGTCTCGCTGAGTGGGGAATATTTGTTAGATACGTGAACGGGTTGGTGGTGACCTGCGGGTTTCGCGTTATGCCCCTTCTGAACAGTCACCCAGTCTCCCTGCTGCTCGGGAGGTGCCGGGGGATGGCTAGTAAGAGCTATCTCTTGCCGGTCTGCACCGACTAACATGGGTTTTACTGTAGCTGAGTTACTGTCTAAAATGCGGAGCCGGGCTTCTATGGCTATGATTCCCGCCTCCAACCTCCAACTATACTACATTTAACACATATACCGGTACCAGTTAAGGAGGCAGGGAAGTAACCAAACATGAGACAGATAGAGCAGGAAATAGCACCCGAGGGTGGGGAAGGAGCCATGGCTAGCTATCAAGCTAAAGTAGCTACCGTTAGCAAACTCGAAAAGGAGTGTAAGCAACTGTGAAAACATGTATTTATTACATAAGACCAGGGTGAGAATGCCAAATGAAAAGAAAACTAAATGAAAAGTGTAGGGACAGGAAATGAATGAAAATGTTGAATATGAGTTTTCTTTTATGTCACCTGCACTGATGGCATTAGGGTTGAGGTAGAAGTCTTGAATCCAATCTCTGTTCAGAGTCCGGTGTACTGACCCTTTAACTGATCCAGTCCCAGCTGTACTGAGGCAGCTCTAATCACTGCGTTTTCTCTAAATCCTGCACTGGCTCATAATCCTTTTTAAGAACATTGGAGCACACTTTAGCTCTGGGTTTGATATGCAAAGAGACACATTATCTCCTTTTCAATGCTTTGTTAAAAGCATGTATTTGTTACTGTTGGGGAAATATTTTCCAAGGCCCATAACTTTGACCCAGTTTATCAGTTCATACTGTCCTGACTGAGCACAGGCACCTGTAACCTTGGCTGCTGTGCTCTCAGTGTTTTGTCTCCCAGTTCCTGCCTGTTGGCGTCAGCTGATAGAGGTGTTGTGATTCTATCTGGTTATGCACAATGTTGATTATTCTCTCGGAACTAGCTAAATACATGGGTCTGGGGTAGAGATCTTCAGAATTGGTTTGGCATCTCAACCTGTGGTCAATGGCACAGCACATGTCTTGTGAATTCTCCGGCCGAAGCTCCAAATAAACCGTCAGTGTTTGCCATCAAAGCTCCAGCTCTCCTCGTGTCTCTCTGAGTCCTGTTTCAATTGCTTCAGAAGTTTCCCCCACAATTACTGTTGTTACATTAGTGTATGGAACACAAGTAGGAGTTTTGAATACTGAGTGATGATTATTGTCTGCTAAGTTTAAGCCTGCAAAGCACAGCAAAGGCAGAGGTCAAGTGTATTGCATTAATATTATGGGTACACTTGGAAAACTATTCGTAATAAATGCGATCTAACCAACTCTCCTGAACGTTATTTCTCAGAAAGCTCCCCCAAACTGCCCACCCTACCCCCCTACCCCTCAATACACAAATAAACACACATACACAAACACAAGTATGAATATTTCATACACATCTATAAAAGGATATAAAGTTGAGGTGACGACGTGTTGGACAAACACGGCTCTAAACTGGCCTAACACTACAGACAGGTCTGACTACAGTATAATGTATTTGTCAAATAAGTGAGTGCTGACAGTTAAAGTTGTGTTTAATGACTGACTGATGACTTGTGTTCACAGGTGGCGTGTAACAGGCGGTTAGCAGCTCAGCCCCCTTCAGCCTGTGTGCTGGAGGTCAGTGTGAGGGGGGTGAAGATCAGTGTCCAGGACCAGTGTCACTCTGCTCATAGGGTACGTGCACTACTCTATCTACATATCTTCACGTTCACACTTCTTCTAATCCAGCAATTGCAAGCTACTCAAAAAATTAATGTGTATCCACCAGTCTAAGTATGTACTTATTTAAGAAGGGACAATGCACATGAATGAACATGAGCACTTGAGTCCATCAGGTATGTGCCATATTTAGCCATAAAGCCGGCTCATTTTCATCTGCAGTCCCTTTAAGGTTGATGGCATTAAATGGAAACATAGAAGAGCAAAGAAAGAAAACACAAGAGCTCAACACAAAGGCGCATTTGAAGCACAATTACAGCACATTATAAAACACACGTGCACAAGTAAATGCACATTAATACAAACCTATGCGTAACACACAACACACACAAAAGCACATACATAAAAACAGATAAATGCTAATAGGCACAGACAATTAGAAACATATTTATATAACCCTTACTCCAGTTTATGACAGCATGTCCACTGTTTTACAGATTTGGAGAAAGAGTTGAGCGATTTTATGTTCCTTAGTTTTGTCAGTAGTGTTTTGCTTGATGAGTTTTCATTTTGTTTAATGAATCCGTTGGGTAGACCATGAGACATTTTAAACACAAGTAAAATACCTGCACCATGGTGAGATATCTGCCAGTCAGTGGAAATCTTGCAGTTAAATAATTAAAACTTGACATTTCTCTGTGTGTCTGCTTTTGGCAGGGAGACCAGTGTTTCCATTTCTTCCAGTTGAAGAACATCTCATTCTGTGGCTGTCATCCAAAACACAGCAAGTGAGTCTCACTACTTCATCTAGCACACTTGCATGACAAATGCATTAAACTAACATTAAAGTGTCTCTATTCTCACACTGTGTTAAGTGTCATCACATTTACAGACAATAATATACTGCTTTGTGTACTACAGCCTCCACAGACGTGTGTGAATAAGTCATGCTGATTGTTGCCCGCAGGTATTTTGGTCTCATCACCAAACACCCTGACCAGCAGCGCTTCGCCTGTCATGTGATGGTTGCAGAGACAACACTACATCCTCTAGCTGAGTCTGTAGGGTAAGATGTGTTTTATTCTATTCTTTGTTGTTCATTTTATACATATTTTTTTACTTTTACTATTGGATATCTGCTCAGTGGTGGAAAGTAACTAAATACAATTACTCAAGTACTCCTGAGGGAACCTTACGTTTTGTGGTATTTCTTTACTGTGCAGCATTGAAACACTGCCTGTTTCTTAAGGCTTCAGTAACAATACCTTTAGCAACAGAAAACTGCACTCATGATTCAAAGATTTAAAAAATGAAATACTGTAGAGTAGAATAAATAATGTATCTCCACAGCTTGCAACATAAACCTTCTGTATACGTTAATAACCTAAGGGTTAGATTGAGCAGCCTGCTCACCTTAAAATTACATTCCCAATTACGCTTTGACGGATGTCATTTGTCCTGTATGTTTATGACGTATCAAAAAATAAGTTTGAAATCATATTTCACAAAGGTCTGCTCGTGTTTGTGGGCCGGATGACATGAGGGGGAGGAATTTCCATGAAATACTTGTGACCAGTTGGTTTGTCACTTAGCATCTTAATAGCTTATCCGCAGTTTACGAAGCAGGTATAAGAGTAATCAGTATAAACATTAACTTAAAATAATCTACCTGCTGCCGGAACCCATGGATGGAACCAGGGACCTTTAGATCTTCAGTCTAACGCTCTCCTAACTGAGCTATTTCGGCACAAAAGACCACGATTTGGTGGACGACAGGCGCAAAAACTGAGCAACATCTCATAAAAATATTATTTACGCTTTAATACTAGGTAGCAGTTGGGAATTCACTTATCCACATTTTACAAAGCAGGTGTAAGAGAAATCTATATGTACAACTTAGAAAGGCCACAAATCAGAGTGCTACGAGTGGGTAGATCCAACCATCAAGCACACCGAGGAGTCATCAAGTATGACCATCAACCAACTCACAACCTGGGAGTCACACACCTTAAAGTAAAGATTTCAAAACATTTGAAGAAAAAAAACTCCATTTAATTTAGTCTGGCAACTTGTTCAATGTATCCTTTTCTGTACCAAAGGGACACTATATCTTCCTTTGATACACAAACTTGACCTGTATCCTAAACAGTGTAGTTAATAATAGTTAGGTACACAAATATTTGCTATCATCTGTCCTGATTCAAAAAAGCTATTGTCATTTCATGTACTAATGATCTCCTCTGCTGTCCCACAGGAGGGCCTTCCAGCAGTATTACAGGGACAACATTGGCTACTCCTGTCCCACTGAAGACATCTTTATTGAATAACCCCTCTCCCCATCCACACCATGTCCTGAATACTCACTACTGTATGTGCACGTACGCCTGGTCTTACACAGCGACCACTGATGTCTCTTCTTCAGAGTGCTTGCATGGGGGGTTTCTTTTCTTACCTGCATCCTGTAGTACAGAAAGAGTTTCATTTTCTTGATTCATGTCATAATATACATTCCTCTATGGATGGTTAGGATCACATGACATGCTCCATACACTGACCAGAAATGTTTTCCAAAACCTAACCAAATACTAAGTCAAAACAACATTTCACAAAACACTACAGCATTTCACAAAACACTACAGCATTTAAGAAAACGCTACAGCATTTCAGAAAACGCTACAGCATTTCAGAAAGCGCTACAGCTTTTCACAAAACACTTCAACATTTGAACTTTTACGGAAAGGGTATTCCTTTAGGGAGAACACTTCTTGTTCGTGATTGGACAGAACCAGCCAGAGAAGCACTGCTGTGATTGGTTGTTTTTGCTGCCAGTCAAGAAATTAAGCTTCGTGATTGGTCCGCACCCGACAGCGCCACGTATTTGGTTTGGTACTATTCAGTTGTTTCTGCACTCATTTCAAACTGAGTTGGAAAGAATGGAAGAAGAGATGGAAATCTTAAGGGAATATTTTAACAACGGATATACATATGATGTTATCCTCGACATGCTGTCAACCCATCACCACATCAACATGTCCCAAAACATCAGCCGTTAGCTGTTAGCACACAGAGCTCACAGCTCCTCATATCTGTTTAAGTTTTGTCCAGTTTCTGAACAGATATGAGGAGCAGTGAGCTCTGTGTGCTAACAGCTAACGGCTGATGTTTTGGGACATGTTGCGCTGTCGGGTGCTGACCAATCACGAAGCGTCATTTCTTGACTGGCAGCAAAAACTACCAATCACAGCAGTGCTTCTCTGGCTGGCTCTGTCCAATCACAAACAAGAAGTGTTCTCCCTAAAGGAATACCCTTTCCGTAAAAGTTCAAATGTTGAAGTGTTTTGTGAAATGCTGTGGTGTTTTGTGAAATGCTGTAGCGTTTTGTGAAATGTCGTTGTGTTTTATGAAATGTTGAAGCGTTTTATGAAATGCTGTAGCATTTTGTGAAATGCTGTAGCGTTTTGTGAAATGTTGAAGTGTTTTGTGAAATGCTGTAGCGTTTTGTGAAATGCTGTGGTGTTTTCTGAAATGCTATAGCATTTTGTGAAATGTTGAAGTGTTTTGTGAAATGCTGTAGCGTTTTGTGAAATGCTGTAGCGTTTTATGAAATGCTGTAGCGTTTTGTGAAATGCTGTAGCGTTCTCTGAAATGTTGAAGAGTTTTGTGAAATGCTGCAGCGTTTTGTGAAATGCTGTAGCGTTTTGTGAAATGCTGTAGCGTTTTGTGAAATGCTGTAGCGTTTTGTGAAATGTTGAAGTGTTTTGTGAAATGCTGTAGCGTTCTCTGAAATGTCGTTGTGTTTTATGAAATGTTGAAACGTTTTATGAAATGCTGTAGCGTTCTCTGAAATGTTGAAGAGTTTTGTGAAATGCTGTAGCGTTTTGTGAAATGCTGTAGCGTTTTGTGAAATGCTGTAGCGTTTTGTGAAATGTTGAAGTGTTTTCTGAAATGCTGTAGTGTTTTGTGAAATGTTGTTTTGACTTGCACTTCAGGGCCACCGTAAAATACAAATATCTGAAATGTATATATTGTATGCATTAAAATGACGTGTATGCTACTACAGGTAGATATTAGATGTAAGAGCAGACATAAAACCTTTTGTGCTGTGGAGTTAATTTAATGACAGAAGGTTTGTATGATACATTTTTGAACTTAAAACCAGTGCTCAAATTAATAATCCTTTTATTGGAACAACATAATGAATGCACAACATATCTGTATCTGTAGTGTAAGGTTTAATGTATGTACATATGCCAAATATCCTCAAAGCCTATTCAAACATCTACAAAAAAGTAGCTACTTAAATAAATAGAAACTCATGTGATTCATGTGGGCTTGAGTTTGAATTCAGTGTTGAATTGTGTCCAACCAGATTCAGACAAACATTTGCACTTTACAGATGTGGCTCCATGGATTGTCCTTGAATCAAGCCAAATGAGCAATAAGAGAATTAGAGAAAAAGCAAGACTGTGTGTTTATGAAGAGAGGGTAATGTTCTGTCTTTAAATTAGCATCATGCTTTACTCCACAGTTATGAAGGGCTTCTTATTAGCAACAATCCCCCATTCAGTTCAAAAGGCGTTGGAACATACAAAGAACAAAGGACCTGCTTGTTTTTTTGCAAAATATATTATAATATATCAACGAATAATTCTGTATCTTGTAACCCCTTGACTTGACAATCTACTGTTGAATACTGTTGGAGGTGCCTCATGTATCTCTTTACTGCTTTATGTTTATTTTCTTTCAAATGTGGTGCCAACCACAATCCCTCTATGCAGGGTTTCTCTGGTTGACCAATCAAATATTTTCTTCCTTTAACTCTGTGTAATAACAAGGCCCAAATGATTCTGTGCAATTTAGTATGTGTACAAAGATCAGAGTGTTGGGGGGTGGATCACTGTGCCGTCATGTCCATGTCTTTGCACATTACTTTCAGTTCAGACTTCTTTTGCATTGCCTGCTCAAATCTAGGACCAAATATGGGGTATAATAACAAGAAAGATTCCTTTCCAAACAGTTACTCTTTAGTTTGCAGCCGTTTGAAGACTAGCTCCAGACTTATATCTGCGTCAATGAACATTTGTTTTGAAACCATTGGATCAAAAGACAATGTGCAATTTATAAAAGGAACATTCTTAGTGGTGAACAATGTGTTTACCTCAGCTCTATGGAGATTTTAAGTCTCTTTCCGCTCAATGCATTGCTTTGCTTGCAAACTACACCGGTAGCTTTTTTCTGCTAAAATGATTTGATAAACCCTCTGTACATTGCAGACCAAAAATGAACCGGCAGAAAGACATGGTAGACTAACATTTGCTAACCTGCTAGCCACGTAACCTAAATGAAATGAATGCAGCTTTAAGATCCAGGAAGTGAACCTTTGGACCAGCGAATCAGAATACATCTGTTCATGCAGTTGAATTATATATTATAAAAGGATTTGAGCGTGTAAAGGCAATGGAAATGAAGCCTGAAATGTTTTATGTTTGAAAAACAGTGCCTATTTTGTTCTGGTGAAGTGGTGATGACTGTGCTCTGTAATAACCGTTGACTTCAGATGTCTCCAATCACAGAATCTAAATGTATACAACATCCCCATCTCATTCAGAAGAATAGTCTTGTAGCTGGATATGACTTGGTACACCTAAGATGGCTGCCATGGAATGTTAAATAATGTAACTGGGACTCAAGAGAGCAGAGATTAGGGGAACCAGGGTTTGACTGACTATGGAGCTGATGCATCAAAGACAAAGTAATGTAACATTTTGAGAATGATGAGCTGATATTTCTGTGGAGGATATTTAGTCCCATGATGTCTCTGCTTTTGTTGCATTGGAAGGATAAAAATACAGGGCACAATTCTAAAAAAGTGATTACTCTGGCATTAAAAGGGTTGCATTTTGATGGAATAGAGCTTCGGACTGAACATGTTGGTATTGATTAACAAAACGTGTCATCTGACCCCTTATAGAGTGTACTATCCACCACATGTTCATTTCCATGCCCGCCATATGAGGTGTGCCACAGGAAGTTGTTCTGATCCACCCGAAAGTGTCCTTTCTATGTATTCCACGTTTGTGATATTAACACCAATGGGATCTACTGTACATGACTCATCAATATAGATATATCCTGTAAAGATAATGTATGTATCTATGTTTGTATATAACTTATTATTGTATGCTGTTGGTTTGACTAAACCTGGGTGTAACGCCGCATGATATTGATGTTGTAAACTGAAGAGACACAGAAGATGCACAAACTGGTGATAATGATGGTGATCATTCTGTCAATAAATCACATTTACAACTCCACATAGAATACATTTTCTTTTGGAAACAAAGGATCTTATATTTATAGAATATAGGTATATTTACCATATATTTATTTATGATTTTTAACTTGATTGGATTTACAATTGGCTACTTTCCAACAACCCACTGCAATAAATTGGAAGGCCAAACTTGAGTCCTATTTTTAATGTGTGCAGTAAAGTATGAGTATACTCTGGTGTGATGGAGTCTAGTCAACTAGGAAAGAGTTTTAAAAAGGATATAAAGGAATGTCAAGGATAAAATAATAGACACGTGTAATATGTATTCAAATGTTGAAATGCATTTTCATATTCATACAAGCAGACAAAAAAACCTGAGATAAATATGGACAGTGTACAGCAACCTATTTTGCCTAATTAGACTTCCATCAACCAATCAAATCAGTTATATGAATAATAAAGATAAAAGAATGAAAGCCAGCAAGCATCCGTGCAGTATTCTAGAGACATTGATAAACTGCTTCTAAGTGCCAAAGTGCCAGAAGCTTTTTTTGTTTTTTTTCAATTTGTGGTAAATGTCCCAACAGACACCATGTGTTTGATTTAAAGAGCCACTATTGATTTAACACATAGTGGTCAGATCAATGTTCATGGTAAGTAGCATTCAGCCTGGGAAAACATATTTTCTATCTAGGAAACGAGAATTAATGATGTCATCAAATGTATCTGGACAGCACTACACATTACAACAGAAGCCTGTGGTAAAACTGGAGGTAGAGATTAAAAGATGCCCTTGGTTGCATTATGGGAAATGTAGGTTGTAAAGTTGGCAGAGTTTGGGATTAAATGTCAGGATATGTTGGACTCAGCGGGGCCCATTGGGAGTTTACCTGTTTCTCTAGTGTTCTTTATTGAGGTGCTATATAATAATAATAACAATAAAGCTTTATTTATATAGCACGTTTCATAGAGCACATTTACAAAATGGCACACATCTCAAGTTAAAAATAAACAAGAAATTCCCCTCAGATCAGATGTTGAAGGTCTCCTATCATGCTATTTTTAGGCATATATTATGGGTCTCAGATATATATAAAAAATATAAAAAACATGTCTATGGTGTGTTTTGCTCAAAATACCAAACAAATCACCCATTCTAGCCATGCCTCCCTCTATTTCAGCCCTGTTAGAGAAGTGCTGATTTTGGGTCCTAAACTAAAAAAGAGGGGGTGGGAGCTAATGCCTGCACAGAATTCTAGAGATTCTCAGCTAAATGCTGCCGTGATTAAACGCCATATCATGTTCAAAACCACATCAAGGATTATTTCTGAAACAGTATGGAGCTCAAACTCTTTTTCTCTCTCGGGTTTACCACGAGGTGAGTTCCTTTTTATATCCGGCTTCTTTACACATACTCTCTCCAGTACAGGTTAGCTCTGAGTGTTAGCGATGCTTGCTAATGTAAACAAAGACCATATTACGTCCAAAACACGTCGGGCATTGTTTCTGATAGGGCCGTGGGCGTAAAGCCAGCCCACATTTCTGATAATACGTCATATCGGACGCAAATCTGGATCAGCTCCCGTTTTCAGAGATGAGGGTACGGAGGACAAGAGAGAGGGTTTTATTTTCCAACACTTTGTGAGTTCCCTGACACACCAGAGACACATAATTATGTATTTAAGACATAAACAATTGTATTTTGCATGATAGGACACTTTTAAGACCTTTTCAGATACATGCAGCATAGCAGGGGAGACACAAGAAAGGTATGATAATACAAATAAAATACAATAAAATAAATATTGATTCCTCTCGGAAAATAAGACTAAGTGAATCGATGGAACAATATGAAACCCTATAAAATAAAGTAAACATATATGTCCAACGAAAATAAAAAAAGTTAAAACCCTCAAAGACCTATACAATAAATTAAACTATATAAAAGTAGGTAAATAACAAAGACTAAAGGCTAATACAAATCTAGCTGTCGTTGAAAAATGTCCACCGAGCTGGCCTCTCAGATATTTCCTGGTGTTCCACAGTTTGGGGTTGAGTGGATAAAAGCTGCCTCACACATTTTATTTTGGGGGATTTAAGGGATATTAAAAAGCGTAAGAGGACCTCTGGGCTCGTCCAGGGACAGAAAACGAGACTGTGAGATACGTGGGTGCCAAACCATTAAGAGCTTTAAAAACCAGTACAAGTCAAATCAATTCTAAAATACACTGGCAGCCAATGTAGTGCAGCTAAAACAGAGTAATGTGCTCTCTTTTTTCTGTTTTTTGTTAAAAGCCTGGAGGCGGAGAGCTGGGTAAGTTGCAGCTTTTCAATATACTGTTTTGGAAGACCAGCAAAGAGTGCATTACAGTAGTCCAACCTACTTAATATGAATGCATGAATAAGCTTTTCAGCGTCTTGTTGGTTTGAAAATAGGCGTACTTTGGCAATATTTCTTAGGTGGAACAAATATATAAAGTCACTTGAAGACCCCATCAGAGTCAGAC
>CALSBZ010042230.1:423549-437390 GCA_943591055.1 Gobionotothen gibberifrons | reverse complement strand
ATATATATATATATATATGTAATGAAGCAAACCCTGAAAAGTAATATCCCTTTTCATTTTCCAACCGCTGGAGTGAGGACTGGAATGTGCAGTGTTTGTGTTCACCTGTGTTTGAACCTGTCACAGAAGGCATCAACACACTGTGCTAGAGTGGAGGGCTCCACTCCATCCTGCTGCTGCTGCTGCTCCCTGTCGCTCTCCTCTGCAGCCACAGGGTGGAGCTGCTCGATGGAGGTGGACGTGGGAACAATGACGGTGTTGGGACTCTTCCCTGCTAACAGATCCTGATAAATCACCAGCACGCTGTCCAGGAACTCTACAGAAATATGGCACATCGGGCAATCAAGGGGAGGATATTCATGTTTTGCTTACTAATGGATAATCCCTCTCTCACTATGGGTAGTTAGTGGGTTGTATTACAATTTTCTTATCAGATATCTAAACTTAGAATTGATCACAGAGAGATCACAGCTTGTTATCCTAAAAAGACTTCATCAATCAATGAACAGTCAACAATGAAAATGGTTAAACATATAAAATGTGGATAACATTTAATTTACCATAGAGAATAAAATACAACAGTTTGATTTCAATTATATTGTAAAATATTTGGATACATATACCCACATATACACATATACATTCACCCACCCTAAATATGACAGGTTACAGCCAAACTGATTGAACGGAGTACACGAGGCCGGACATACTGTGGACGGCCATATGAAACAGTTCTCTTGTACCTTTGTAGTAGAAGTGTAGCTGGAAGGCAAAGAGGAAGTCAGAGAAAGACATCAGGCAGTCTATGGCGTCGTCCATCAGCACAATTCTACAGGGCAAGAAAGGAAAAGCTGATAACCAAGTTTACAGCAACCTGCACAGCAGTTACCTGCAGATTAAGGGACCCAACCATCCTAACTTAAGATAACTTAATATAAAAGTCAGAGCTGTATGCAACATGAAAATACATTAAAAGAAATGTCTTAAATGTGATTGGGTCCATATGACTCAAAGCTAACACTTTATTCATAGGTCAGTTACAGGGTATAGCACTGCTCTGTACAATATACACAATATATAACTACATGTTGATGACTGTACTTGCATAGACATCCTGTTTACTCTACTACACTATGTACCTCAGAATAATCCTCATAGTTACTTGAACTTGAATATTTTCAAAGCTTGTGATATTAAACTTGTGGTCCCCAAACTAACAAAGGTCTGTGGATTGGTGAACAACAGTACAAAGAAAGCCTGGTCAAAAGAGTTTGATGAAAAAATAAATTGTGTTTGAGCAAACAAGTTCAGTAAGTTGTCTAAGGCGTGTCCGTGTACCTGGCTGCATTCTGCACCGGCTCCAAAGGGAAGTCTGGACACAATAACTGCAGCAGAGACCTGTACTCCAGCATGGAGAGCAACTCTGCCATACAACATGAGAACACAACTCTAACTTAGCCACAGAAAGAACAACAGTGAAGAACATCACCCAAATGGAGTTATGGCTTACACATTCACTTACTGGAAAGGTGTCAAGAACAATGTTTTCACCCATGCAAATGACTGATGATCAGAATATTTAAATGTTATCAACAATCAGTTAACTCATGTCAAGATACACCTAGTAAAACAGATCAGTTTACATTGCAGTTTTTCTAGCTCTCTCACCACCACTCTTGCCGATCTGTCTGTAGCATCTCCAGAAGACTCTGATGAAGGAGGCTCTGTTATGTGGAGTGGCCATGATGTAGCTATACTCTCTGAAGAGCACGTGATTACTGTTCTTTACACTGCTGAAACTACAAAAACACACAAATTACAAAAGCAAACCAAATGTAGTAAGTAATATGCATTACTGGCTTTCTGCATCAATTCTATAAGTGTTTTTAAATACTAACATGTGTGTAGATTAACATATAGGAGAACACACACATATAATAACATCATGCTTTGTATGGTTTGAATATCATGTTTGTTGAATAAAGCTATGTCTTTGAAAAATGTATTACAGCAAACACTACTGCTTTCCAGACCATCAGAATAACCCTCCTGATACCTGCAGATGTGTGTGTGTGTGTGTGTGTGTGTGTGTGTGTGTGTGTGTGTGTGACATACTATTCAGCAAAGTAGCGGATCACCCCAAAATGGGTATATTCTTCCTTATGTTCTAGCAGCTGGCCCACTGCATCACTCAGGTAGAACAACACGTTGCTGTCCGCTGTGAGACAAATGAACAGTCACACACGCGCCGATACAAATACAAATGCTTTTCTTGTTTTATAACAGATAGTTAGTTTAAATTAATTAATGACGGCATACTGACGCAGCGTGATGATTTGAAGGGGAAATGCACAGTAAAGAGGTGCTAGCTAAAGAGCTCAGCCGGCTAACACCTACCGAGGTACTCCTTATCTGGGACGGCCGAACTGAACCGGTTCATCGTGGTCGTCCTTTCAGGAGATAACGGTGACATCAACATTGATAACACAGGTATGAACACAAGTGTTATACAATTAATTGTTCTAGCCTTGAGATTTTGCTAAGCAAATTATAGTACTGACTGTTTTGTTCTAGGTTCTAACGTGGCCTTCCACAAACCAGCAGGGTGTTGTGAGTTACATGAATTAAAGCCCCCCGAACAACAAAGCACACAAAGGTTCCCTTTGCTTTACATCTTAATAATAATGATAATATTTACAATATAAATAATACAAATTATTATTAATTATTTTATTATAATAAGAACAATATACAACTGGGTTTCATTATGGCTACGGTACTGTTTATTTTATTTTTAAATGCATTGTTTGGACCGCACAAAATTTATATTACTATATATATATTTGTAAATAGTTTTTCTCTGTAATTAGGACAATTCTGGAGAAATGGATCTGCTGGAGAAGGACCCCTAATCTGAAAAGTGCACAGCGGATCATCAGGACAGAGCTCCATCCACCTGGACATCCCGTGGTGTGCTGGAGAAAGCAAAACGATCAGGAACATCCTCCACCCAGACCTCTGCTTACTGCCGTCCTACAGACTTGTGTCTTAGTTTCAGAATTTGATTTTGTATGTGTCCTTTCTTTTAATAGATATTATAGCTTGACTCTGTCTGATTCCCCAAACAGCTGCTTCTATATATATACTTGCTGCACATATAATACAAATAAACAACTCCATAAACACACTTTTGCTGATATTTGTTTTACTGCTGGTGATGTTAAATAACATGATTGATTTCCTCTGTCTCAATGATGAAAGTTATAATAATAGAAGACATGAAGCTGCAGAGAGAGGATGGATATATTCTTACCTCTACTTTGTGATAAGATGAAAATACAATGTTAAATTGTAATTGTTAAACACATTGATTATTTCATTTACTGAGGTTTTAACCATTATTTACAACATGTGTACAAAGGAGGCATGTGGTGCAGTGGACTAGTGCGTTGGTGTTCGGATCAGAGGAGCACAGGTTCAAACCCCTCTGCAGTCAGCATGTCGTTGTGTCCCTGAGACACTTCACCCCAAATTGCTCCTGTGGGGATTGTCCACAGTATTCTTGAGTATGTAAGTCACTTTGGATAAAAGCATAATAGGATATCTCTAGGTCATTAAACTGTCTTCAGTTTAATTGTATTAATACAAAAAATAGGTCATAGAAAACATTTAAAAGTAAAGTTTCTGGATCCCTTTCAACTGAGTTAGCTTGTAAGCTAATTTGCTAGCAGGCTGCTGGAGCAACGCAACCGAACAGCGCGTATCACGTGAGGTAAATACGAAGCGCTCCGTAGGCTAGACCGTCTCATTTCGTAGGCCGCTCGGTCCAGCCTACCCGGTCTACGTGTGCTGGGTCCTCCGTGGACCGCGTAGGCTCCGTACTCCGAAGGGTCCAGCCTCTGAATTGAGACACGGCCTTTATATATACAGTCTATGGACACGGCCTGTGTGTGACTTCTTAAATCGTTTGTTTACGTCCCTCACTTCCGTTTCGCTTCTGATTCGCTAGCTGAACAGCCAATCAGAGTGATTGCTTGGCCTGACTACCTGACGCGACGCGACGCCGATTCAACATGTTGAATCGGCGTCGCGTCGGCGTCGCGTCGCGTCAGGTAGTCGTTTTGCAGTCCAAATAAGGAGTGTCACGGCAGACGGTGCGGGACACACCAACCTGAGTAGGGCGCCACGATTGCCCGACAGCCTCTGACGGCATCCGACTCCCGATATCGGCTTGGTGTGTCAGGGCCATTATGGAGTTGCCGATATGGAGTTGTTCATGGACTTCACAAAGGATTAAAACAAGGTTGTACTTGCAACAGAAAATGACTCCTTTTCCCTTTTTCACTTTCTAATGCAAAATACATAGGCCCTTTCTCATTTCACTAATTACGGTCGAATAGTCCATTTAGCTTAAGAACCTTCCTAACGGAGTGAAATGACCCGGAAGTACGTCAGTGGCAGCCAATTCGTGAAATGAGAAAGGGCCATAGACTGAGGTCCAGTACAACAGTAATGTAAAGCTAAACCACACTAACGTAGGGAAAATAGACCTGGGGCCTCATTTATAAAGGGATATATGCTCAAAAAATGGCGTACGCCAGTTTCTACGCAATGTTTGCGATTTATAAAATACTGTAGCGACCCGGATAGGAGGCTGAGGGTGTCACTCAGGAATCCCCCGTTGCTCTGCCTATCACAGGGCTGCACCGTGATGCTGGTTGAGGTGCGGTCCTGTGGTTGGTGGAGCAGACGGGGGAGGGCGGGGAGTTGTGACGTGGTCACTGATATACATAGGGGTGTGGGCAGGGAGTGAGGGTTAGTGTGAGGTTGAACCCACAAGCTGTACATGAACCTGTGATCATTATCTAAGTAAGAGTTATTAAAGCCTAATAACTGGAAGCCTGCCTCCGACTCCATCTGTGAACGTTACATTGGTGTCAGAAGTGACTTTTTTCGAACGGAGGACGTCTATCCTGACGGGAGTTCGTAACTGCGTCACGGAGCTAGCCGGTAAGCTAGCGGAGATGGAGAAGTTCACCAAGATGGGAGTGAAGCAGGAGAATAGTGACGGAGGAAGACGGAGCATGCGGGTGGTCGAAGGGCATGAGGGGAGAGTTAAGGAGTGCACGGGAGGCGAGAGAGCGTCTGAGAGAGTCGACGGTGAAGATGGCTAGAGACGCGGGAATGTCTCCATCTTCGGCTGCGTTTCGCGCCAATTCGAAGCTGGATGTAAACAACAATGGCGGCGCCCATCATCCAGCAGCAGAAGCTGCGTCCGTGAAGACACCCAAGTTCTCGGGTAAGGCAGACTGGGAGGCTTTCCATGCCCAATTTGAACTGCTGGCACATGCCAAGGGTTGGACAATAGAGACCAAAGCACTCCAGCTAGCTTTGTGCCTCACAGATGAGGCTCTTTCATGTCTGCTACTCCTTAGCCCAGAGGACCGACACAGCTATGTAGCGTTAGCGGAGGCTTTGAAGAGGCGGTTTGGACAGTGTTTCCCGCCAGAGCTGCTCCGTAATGAACTGAGTAACCGCTGTAGGAAGGCGGGAGAGACGCTGCGGGTGTTGGCTAACGACGTGGAGAGCCTGACGTGGCGGGCATATGCACACATGCCGCCCGGAGTGCAGAGTGAGCTGGCACGGGATCAGTTCATCAGGGCTCTCCTCCCTGAGTCGAGGTGCAGCTGCAGCACCCACAGTCATTGCAGGCAGCCTTGGAGATGGCTGTGGAGAGAGAGAACGTGTGGAGTGTAGCTGCTAGGAGCAGCGAAGGGCCGGGACCACCGGCTGTGAGGAGCTGCAGAGCGGAGGAGAAGCCTGCATGGGTGGCTGAAATGACTGCATTGATAAGGGCTGTGTCTCTGCAGCCAACACACAGGCCAAGTAACAGGGTCTGCTGGGGGTGTGGTCAGCCAGGACATTTGGCCAGAGACTGCCCCAAAGCACACCGGGCTCAGGGAAACGACGTGGGGCCCGCATAAAGGGGAAGATGCGGAACCCGGCCCAAAACCCCCCCACCCAAACCACAGCTTTATTGTCACCAACGCAGACTCTACGCCTTCCTGAAGAAGATGACAGCCCAGGCTTGGAGCCTGTCGTCGCGGTGGGTCGTGCTGGTGGTGGGGATTCTTGTTACGTCCCTGTCGCTGTGGAAGGGGTGCCCTGCACCGCGCTGGTGGACACAGGATCTACAGTAACCCTGGTGAGAGCAGATGTGTTGCCCAGTGGGACTATGTTAGAGCCGACAACGGTGCGTCTGCGCACAGTCACAGGAGAGCTGGCGCCTATGACAGGAAGAGGCATGTTGACTGTGTCGGTGGGGGGAGTTGAAGTGCAGCACCCCGTGTGGATAGCGGATGTACAGGACCCGTGTATTCTGGGTCTGGACTTTTTGAGGGCAGCTGGCTGTCACCTGGATCTTCAAGCAGGCACCGTGAGTTTCCATGACTATGACCCGTATCCACAACCCTGCTGAACCTGCGGAAGGACCCCCTACACACACAGTGAGTACCCTGGGAACTGAAGAAAACCCCCCTCTTTTCCCGTACTCCCGGTGACGCCCACTCAGGACAATTCCGCACCTCTCACCCCCGTCCTGGGCCACCCATGCACAGCCCCCACCCGGTTACCCCAGGCTGGGGTGGAAGAGGCTCAGTCTGCAGTATTGGAGGTGTGGAGGAAGAACTGTGGCGGCCTGAATCCCGAGCAGCAAGAGCAATTGTGGCAGCTGCTGCTAGAGTTCCAGGGCAGTTTCGCCATGAATGAGGAGGAGGTGGGCCGAACGCATCTGGTGGAGCACGAGATTGATACAGGGGACTCGCGTCCCATCAAGTGTCGCCCGCGCCGACTTCCCCTGGCTCGTCAGCAGGCCTGCGACGAGGCAGTACAGAGCATGCTGCAGGCAGACATAATCGAGCCCTCCGACAGCCCCGAAGAAGACAGGTGGCTGGCGGCTGTGCTCAGACTACAGACCGGTGAACGGGGTCACCAAGAAGGACTCATACCCCCTTCCCCGCATCGATGAGTCCCTGGACCTGGTCGCAGGGTCGTCGTGGTTCTCTTCCTTGGACCTCCGCAGTGGGTATTACCAAGTTCCCCTGGCCCCAGAGGCCAGACCAAAAACGGCTTTCTGCACCGGCCGGGGACTATGGCAGTTCAAGGTCCTCAGTTTCGTGCTTTGTAATGCCCCGGCCACCTTCGTGCGGTTGATGGACAGGGTGCTGTCTGGTATTCCCCGCCAGCAGTGCTTGGTTTACCTGGACGACATCCTGGTGCATGGCAGCTCGTTTGAGGCGGCCCTGGGATCTCTAAGAGTGGTGCTGGAAATAAATACGGATATGTTATTTAAAACCACCTCGAATATGTTGTGTTAATGTTATGAAATGTATTCTCATAAATTATGCGGTAATCAGGAGGACAGAATTACGTCTAAACTGACGTGTGTTGCATTTCTGTAGGTTGTAGATACGAGCATGGTTTTATATACTATCATGTTTACTCGTGTTTTATGCCGTTCGCCGCCTACTTGATAAGTCGGTCGTAAAACACAGGAGGTATGGAAACTAAGAACACCATATGTGGTAAATTGTACAGCTAATATAACACAACACATTAGTTGTATTTCCTTTAACTGGTGGATTATGGATATAGAGTTGCTGATCGACAGCTGGAACACAAACCACCAAATACAAAACAATAATTCAGATCCAGTCGTCATGACTCCACTCCGGAGGTGTTGAGATATAACATACAGAGACATGTATAGTGTATGACTCCATGTATTACTGTGTACTGTAGTGCCGAGGAATATGGAGTCAGAGGCGGTGCATCAAAGGTGCAAGAGTGAGCTTTATTGAGGAGCTGCAAAGGACGTGTCGTCGGGTCGCAGCCCGGGAAGAGAAGAGAGAGAGAGAGAGAGGAGGACACAGTATATACAGTGAACACATACAATGTCCGTGTGGGAACAATAACCCCTACCCCTTAGTTCCGTGGATGAATTATGTCCCAGTGTTAATAGGTGGTCACCACACAAGCCCCCCCCAGAGTTCAGACAAGGCGAAAAATCCTCGCGTCCGGGAGGAAGCACCACAGGGGCTGAGGAGGGCGAGGTTGCAGGTGAGGGCTGGGCCATGGAACGGGCCGTCGGAAGGGGGCCGCAGGAGAGGGTAGGAGCCCCAACGAGGGCGAGAACAACCCGGTGGTCCCCAGCAGGAGGGAGCGCTGCCCGGCCATTAGCTGTTAGCCGTAGTTAGCTGTTAGCCGTAGTTAGCTGTTAGCTGTCGTTGCTGTTAGCCGTTGTTAGCTGTTAGCTGTCGTTGCTGTTAGCCGTTGTTAGCTGTTAGCTGCCGCTGTTAGCCGTTGTTAGCTGTTAGCTGTCGATGCTGTTAGCCGTTGTTAGCTGTTAGCCGTTGTTAGCTGTTAGCTGCCGCTGTTAGCTGCTGGTCGTCGTTAGCTCCACGTGGTCCAGCTAGCGCAGCCATGGGTAGCTGCTAGCCGTCGTTAGCTAGCGCAGCAGGGACGTGCAGCCGCACGCCCCGAAGAAACAACCCACGAGGTAGCCGTCGGGTTGCTGGTCGACCCAGCGGGTCGTGCATCGTCCCCCTATTGGATGGAAGGCTGATGGGGGAATGGCGAGCAGCGTCCCCAGCTCTTCCGCGGGGCGCGCACCAAGCCTCTGTCCGCGTGTCCCGGCGGCGGCCACGGACGGTTCCAAAAAATCCCCGGCATTTCGAGAAAGGAACTTCGGTTCCTTTTGCCGTGTTCGGCTCTGTCCCGGAAACTTCTCGAGACTTGTCAGGGTCACCAGTGTAGTGCCGAGGAATATGGAGTCAGAGGCGGTGCATCAAAGGTGCAAGAGTGAGCTTTATTGAGGAGCTGCAAAGGACGTGTCGTCGGGTCGCAGCCCGGGAAGAGAAGAGAGAGAGAGAGAGAGGAGGACACAGTATATACAGTGAACACATACAATGTCCGTGTGGGAACAATAACCCCTACCCCTTAGTTCCGTGGATGAATTATGTCCCAGTGTTAATAGGTGGTCACCACAGTACCATATATTGTTTATGTAGAGAGGCGAAGTCCCTCCCCTTCCGAGGGAGCTCATGGGAGCTTCTAATTTGTTATTCTTTTCAAAATAACACACCGTTATTTACTCACCAATAACACACAATTATCCTTGTTTTTATTTATTGGTTTATTTCCATAATCTCAGGGTTTTTTGGCGACCGTCAGGAACTGAATTTCAAAATAAAAAATTACCGGAAACAGACGTAGGCCTGTAAGGGACATTTCGAGCATTTTCGAGTTTAGGATGGCCGAAGACACTACACTACCCATAATCCCCAGCTATCGTCTAGGACTACAGTCCCCGTGATTAATCTTCAACCTCTGTGATTGGATGTTGGAGTGGCAGTGCGCCAAGGTTACGCCGAGCGTTAAACAGCTGTTTGAAATGGAACGAAACCACGCCAGACTATCCAAAACTGGAATCGAACGCCCCCTCCCCAGAACTACACATGCTGGCTATTGTGTTTCGCAAAATGTTCTATGGGACATATCCACTGAACGTTTTCGTTTTCCCCACAATTAGAAGTTGCCAGTATTAAACACATTGGTGTTATCAAATGTAAAACATATAATTCATAAATGGGTGAAAATCGCTTGTGTCCATAATACGCAGCATTAATATATACCCACATGACAGCTCATTGTTACTTTGTAATTCTTCTGTATGCTACTTGTAATTCTACTATTTGAGTTACTTTGCAGATTCTGATTAATGATGTGAAATATAAACAACCCTTAAATCAGACTTTAGTTACACCTGAGTAAAATTCAGGGAAGGTGATTGTCAAGTTCCAACAATCAGGAGAGATATTTGATAGTTGGTGCTTGAGAAGACTAAACATTTATCTGCAATTGACATGAATGGAAATGAGTAATAAAGTATATTCATTACTCGTTATTCTCTACTAATGGTTAATTAAAGACTGTATATTATGGCTATTTTGCACATCCCTTTCAAGATTTCAAGATTTTCTACTACGGTGTAGTTATGCAATGACTGAAAATCTTGGGTCACAGGTTCCTCAACAGGTTATGTGTGTATACCTCCACCATTAAACTGTCATATTCTGCACTTTTCTTATACTACATACATAAGAGTATAATTCATATGTATAATATCAGTTAAAATAAGTGCTTCAACATAGTTAACATTGCAGGAAAGCAATATATTAGACGTTAAGTACTTTGTCAGGCTTAATATTTATCTGTAGATAGATATACGTTTTTTCTTATTTAAAAGAAGACCTTAATCTAAAGTATTATGTAATGTTTAAATAAAGGTTAATTCGTTTTTCTGTTTTGCACCTCCTCCTATTAATATCTTTGTACATCCTGCACTAAACTGTTTTATTGTAGAGATCACTTACAGTATCTTCTTGATTTTTTATATTCTATATTTCTATCATTGACCTTCTACTTTCCCCCTATGAAAGTATGTACTCTTAATATTTTTTTCATCAAACATAACACATAAAAACAATAATTCAATAATGTGCTTTAACCACTAGGCGGTGCACACAAGGTACACACAGCCATAATAACTGTATAACTGTATGTTGTAGTGCCGAGAGATAGGGAGTCGGAGGCGGTGCAATGGAGGAACAAAGCTGGCTTTAATGAGCAGCAGCAAATCAGATGTTATCGGGTCGCAGCCCGGGAAGAGAAGAGAAAGCAGAAAGGAGGGCACACAGTAAGTAGTCAACACATAACATGTCCGTGTGGGAACAATAGCCGCAACTGTAGTTCCATGTATGAATTATGACCCAATTATGACCCAACGGGCCGTCGGAAGGGGGCCGCAGGAGAGGATAGGAGCCCCAACGAGAGCGAGAACAACCCGGTGGTCCCCAGCAGGAAGGAGCGCTGCCCGGCCGCAGGCGAGGGCACAGCGGCGGCGGGCATGAAATCCTCGGGAGGAAGGAACCGGGTCTCCAGGGGGCAGGAGCAGCATCCCCGGGAGGAAGGAGCCATGGACAGGGGAGAGGCCAGACGGGGTCTAGAAGTGCGCCACCCAGGCGCTGTTGAAAGCGTGGGCGACGTCCAAAGCCGCCGTGGAGACGAACCGTGAGCCGCGGTTAGAGGAGAGGCCAGACAGGGTCCAGAAGCGCGCCACCCAGGCGCGGATGAAAACGTGGGCGACGTCCGAAGCAGCTGTCGAGGCGAGACGGGGTCCAGAAGTGCGCCACCCAGGCGCTGTCGAAAGCGTGGGCGACGTCCGAAGCCGCCGTCGAGGTGGTGAAACAGCGAGAGTGTCCACACGAGGCCGACCGGCTGGTCGAACCCCCTCTCAGGCACCAGAAGAAACCAGTGTAGTAATAGGTGGTCACCACAATGTATTATTAGTGTAGGACACTTATGTATGTACAACATCTGAAGATGTGTAGTTTTATTCATGTTTTCACATAATTTTACAGCATATTGCTATATTATTTCAGACTCAGTATTTACATTCTTATATTCAAAGAAAGTCCTTTTATATCAGCTGTGCACCGTTATGGTGTAAATATAACCTATCTACGAATTAGATCAAATGTAAAAGTCAGCCGAATTAGTGTTGATACTGCAAGGAGACGTATTGTGTGAAGAGAAATTGAAGAGTTTCGGCGGCATGTCTTCCAGTTTTTCCAAAAGGTCTTCTCATCAGGGCTCTATAAATAAAGAACTACGGCAGATATGTAATATGTAATGCAGCCAAACCGTGTATTACAATGCCGTTATGTGATGACTTTCAAAGAGAAATGCAAGAACACTCGGAATTAAGTATTATTTGATTATCTTTTCATGTTTTTCCGATTTCATATCATATAAACACCAAATACCAACATGCATTGCGGCTAAAACATCCAATCAGCGATCTTAAACCATAGCTGAGGATCTTGGGGTAATCACTCGTTTTTTATTTTGAAATTCAGTTCCTGAGGAACGCCAAAAAACCCCGAGATTATGGAAATAAACCAATAAATAAAAACAAGGATAATTGTGTGTTATTGGTGAGTAAATAACAGTGTGTTATTTCGAAAAGAATAACAAATTAGAAGGAAAAAAAGATTTAAAAAATACAGATTTCAGTATCCTGAGGCTCTGAGCCCCATTTATTTTCCTCACAGACGGCAACAAAAGTCCGAAATTATACGATTTAAAATAAAAGCAATAATCGTGGCTTAATATTGAGTAAAATCATGTTTTTATGAACCACACAGCTTCCGGTCTTCCACGACCCGACCGGAGAAAAAGACATGTTGCGAAACGCATTACCAGTAGAAATACATTGCTTTTCCTGTGTGACACGAAAAAAAGGGGATCATCGTGTTGGTGATCACGAATCAATAGATTAAATGTCGTGACTACTGGAAATTCCGTGAGACTGGGTTGGATCATTCTATAATACACCATTTAAGCCTGGGGGAGAAATGCTAACGCTAACGCTAGCATCGGCGATCTTTTCTACTTCACGCTATCTGCACAAATGGTTGACATTAAACATGAATCAAATGAAGGCAGGCAGGCAGGCAGCTTTGCATGACATTCTTCTGGACGTGTTTCATTGTGGTGATAGTGAGGGTAGTCAATCATTTTGTTGACAAGACAGTAGTGACGGACATCTTGGTGACGTGTGTTGTTCTGCTAGACCGGAGATGTAGTTCATTCAGCGTTTCACACAAAAAAAATGTGTTACTTCACAGTTTTACGACACATTTTAATTTTTTTGACTTGCAAAATTATCTTTTAAATTGACAAACATCATATGTGTCATTCGTGGCACAATTCAAACGGGATCAAAAGATAACGTTTTGATGTTTGTCAATTTAAAAGAACATTTTGCAAGTCAAAAAAATAAAAATGTGTCGTAAAACTGTGAAGTTACACATTTTTTTGTGTGAAACTGCTCAGTGAACTACATCTCTGGTCTCGCAGAACAACACACGTCACCAAGATGTTGTTTTACGACAAAATGTGACTTTTTTGACATGGAAATGATTGTTTAAGATTGACAAACATCATATGTGTCATTCGTGGCACAATTCAAACGGGATCAAAAGATAACGTTTATCTCTCCATTGACTTCAATGTATATTTTTCCGCTTCCGGGGTCCCATGAGCTCCCTCGGAAGGGGAGGGACTTCGCCTCTCTATAAGACAAGCCCCCAGGAAGTGCGCCAGACTCAGATGAAAATATTCGTGGTGGCCAAACGGCGGTACTACACTTCCGTTAGGTTGCTGGGCCCGGAAACACTTTTTCCCATTGACTTACATGGGGAAAGAGTGGTCTGTAAATCGTTGGATACTTTTTTTAACTAAATAAACTACCCAGTATGAACACTTGTATAGCCCTTATTAAAAACATTCGTTCCTCAAGTTGTAAAAATGTGCTAATAACGTTATTCTGACAGTTATTTCCCTCTGCATTATGAACGCGCATCTAACCCACGGGACCGCGCCGCCAGGCTCGTTCATGTTACGAGTTCAGTCAGTACTACATGCGTTTATCTCTACCCATGGATGCACAATAAGAACGGACCCATATCGTCTTACTGCCATCCTACGGAGCTGTAATAATGGATATATTGCACATGTTTGCTGTAATTAGTGCGAATGCTGTTTACAGCATTCCACTATAGTACTTCAAAACTTTATTCTTCCCCTTATTATTTCAGCCAATACTTTGGCACTCCATAACTTCAGCTTATTTTCAGCTACAGAAACCATTCAAATATTAAACTATTCAGCCGAGCGAGAGAAGAGAGAGAGAAGTGAGAGAGGGCGATCAAGAGAGG
>CALSBZ010042230.1:410546-423539 GCA_943591055.1 Gobionotothen gibberifrons | reverse complement strand
AGAGAGAAGTGAGAGAGGGCGATCAAGAGAGGAGAGAGAGAAGAGAGGGCGATCAAGAGAAGAGAGAAAGGGCGAGCGAGAGAAGAGATGAAACACGGTTTTCTCATAACTTCAGTGAAAATGCTCGAAATGGCCCAAAACTTCACAGGTTTGGTAACGATGCAGCCATCAACACATCTAGCTCTCAAGTAGGCAACAGTTCCTATAGCTACTGAGGAAGCATCTGAGAAGATGCAAAGTTCTCTTCTCTGAGTAGAAGACAACAAGACTGGAATGTAGCACCTCTGTATGTTTAGATCTTCAAGAGCCTTCAGAGAGTCCTTCCATGTGTCCCATTCAGGAAGACGCTGTCTGGGAGAGCGGAATGGCATTGGTGCCACCCAGCTGTTTCTGTCATCTTGGTAAACCTGTTCATCCATGATGCTCAGGAAGGCCTTGTCATCCATGGATAGTGCTGGCTTGTCATCATCTTTGGACCTTTCAAAGACTGAACACCCTAGGCTATCTGTACCAACAGTGAGTCCTGTGTCTTTCCCACAGACAGAAGAGATTGGCCTATGATGTTGTGTCATGCCACTGTAGTCTTCCTTCACCAGAATACTGTTTGCACATGGACTAAGAAAGGATGTGTGACCGTTGTTCAACACGTTTGTTTTGTAGACGTTGACACCCGCTGGTTTGTGGACTGTTCCCAAACAAGCTTCCCCGACTATGACCCATCCTAGGTCAAGTCGCTGCGCATAAGGAGCATTGTGAGGCCCGTTGATTTGTTCACGCACCTTGTGCACCCTTAAGATGTCTCTTCCTAAGAGCAGGAGGATTGGAGCGTCTGGGTCCACAGCTGCAATCTTGTCAGCAACTGGCAGTAGGTGGGGGTGATGGCGAGCAACGTCTTGGGAGGGAATTTCCGTCCTATCATCCGGCATCAGGTCACACTCGATTAAGGTGGAGAGAGGAAACTGTAATTTGTCATCCAAAGACTCTATCATGAAGTTACTAGCTCTCCTACCTGAAGTCTCTGTTGTTCCTGAACAGGTTTTCAGCGTGTATGGAGACGAGCTGGCCTTGACTTTGAAGAGATCGAAGAACTCTGTCTTTGCCAGAGACCTGTTACTTTGCTCATCAAGCACTGCATACATCTTGATAGCCGTTTCCTTTTTTCCTGCAGGATATGCCTTGACCAAACAGATCTTTGAGCATGAACGTGGGCTGTAAGCATTTCCGCACACCTCTGTACACTTCGAGGTGACTGAAGAAGATACACTGTCGCTTTGTTCATGCCTCTCCTCTTTATCAATCGTAAAACTCTCTGTGGTCGAGGGGGGAGGACCTGGATGCAAGGCTGCAATGTGTTTTTCACTGTTGCACTCAAAGCACTTCACTGTTGCTTTGCAGTCTCTTGCTATGTGTCGGGTCGACCCACAACATCTGTAGCATATGCGGTTATCTCTCAGGTATAATTTTCTCTCTTCTATAGACTTGCATCTGAAGCTTCGGCACTTCTTGAGTGGGTGTGGCTTCTTATGTATCGGACACTGGCGCTCTGGGTCATCAACTTTCTTCTCAGCAGGACCCGCTTGATTGTCCGAGGTGTCTGTAGGAACATCTGTTTTGTGCACACTCACCGAGGTTTTGTTGCTGTACTTCTCAGGCTCCGTTTTGGAAGGAGCATGACTGCTTGAGGTGGTGAAAGTGAAGCATGGATCATTTCTGATCTTCGCCTGACGTCATACAAACGAAGAGAAGACAGAGAAAGGGGGAAATGCCACTGCGTGGTCCTCCTTATATTTGGATCCATGAGCTATCCATCTTTCTTTCTTGAAGGTTAAAGGGGAGCTTCTCTACTATTAGGTTTACTCCACGAGCCGTATCCAAGTATGAGAGGCCTGTCAGATACCCTTCTGCCTTAGCACACTCCAGTTCAAGGAGAATGTCACCTAGTTCTCGAAGCTTGACGTTGTCTTTAGGGATGCACGATAATTATCGGCCCGATAATTATCGGCCCGATATTAGGAATTATGACGTCATACCGATAAACCCGATAACAGTATTAATAGCACCGATAACATACAATATATTTTTTGGGTAAAAAAAAGAAAAAAATACTGCGGTGTGGGTGGATTGGGATGAGGGGCGCTTGTTTTTCACTCGGCTCCTCCCGTTTTGCCAGTACTGTGGTATTAGTGGTATAGGAAGAGGGGAGTTTTTCACAAATCCAGCGCTCCCTAACTCATGCCTGTGCGGCCGTGAAGCCAGGAGAGTAAACAAACATGTCGTCGGTGGTATGGGACTATTTTAAAGTTTCGGAGGTAGACAGTTCGCTTGCTATTTGTAACGAATGCAATGCAGAAGTTCCACGAGGAGGGAAAAAAAACCTACAATACTTCCAACCTGATCAGTCACCTGAAACATCGCCACGATGGTGTGTTTAAAGCGTACCAAGATGCCTGCTCTGCTAAACTAGCGGCTAATCCAAAACCAGCTGCACGATCTCTAACTTCATCATAGAAATGATGGCGCTTGACGACCAGCCCTTCTCCCTCGTCGAAGATAAAGGATTCAGTCGGCTAATTCATCATTTGGAGCCCAGGTTTATCATCCCAAGCCCCCGCCACTTTTCAGACGAGTGTTTACCAGCCAAGTATAATGAGATCGCCACACTCCTTCATACTCTGATCGATAACGATATACGGGACATAAGTTTCACCACGGACATATGGACCAGTGATGTTAGCCCCGTTAGCATGCTAGGTCTGACGGCGCAGTGGCTGGACAAAGACTACAAACATTGACTGATTGACTCAATTATGTTTATTTGGGAAAATAAATATGGTCACTTTGAAGAGTCAAAAACTGTTCTTGGCTTTGTTTTGTTCATAGTAGTAATGCTCATGTCATTTGCTCACTACTAGTCTTTTTTTTACCACCAGGTGTGCAAAAACTACAGGTACATTTGATATATATATATATAATATTATTATCGGTTATCGGTATCGGTATCGGTCTTGAGAAGCAGGAAGTTATCGGTATCGGTATCGGTTTAAAAAAAACAATATCGTGCATCCCTAGTTGTCTTTGTTAGTTAGCTTTGGGAAGTCTTCAATCTTCTTGAGCAGAGCGTCCTCAATGACTTCTGGTGTTCCATAACATTCTTCTAGACGCTGCCAAACCATGTTGAGGCCTGCTGTGGGATTGAGGACATGTACAGAGCGAATTCTTTTTGCCTGTTCTGATGTCTCAGCACCAAGCCATTTTGTTATTAAGTCCAGTTCCGCTCTAGAGAGGCCTCTGAGAGTAAGTCTTGGATGGAGAGACCTTGCTTGGTTCTCTAACAAACTTAGTGTCTCCCAAATTTGGATGTTTGTGACTTTGGTGAATAGCTGGCTCTGCACAACGATTTTGGAATGGATTGTGAGATTCCATTTGCATCTTTTCATATGGTGATGCTTTGCGAAACAGCTCTGAGTGTTGTTGGATATATTCACTTGTACGCTCAATTGGGCTGAGAGGCTTATCTAGCACATGTGTTTTGTGGCTGCGCTCCCCACTTTCATTCTCCTCAGCTTCTTCATACACTGCAGCTTCAGCTGAGGCAGCAGCGGCAGCTTTCTGGCTTTGGATAATGTGGAGACTGGCCTCTAGGTTAGCTTTCTGCTTAATCAATTCTGCTTCTTTTTCTGCAAAGGCTAGTTTAGCATGGGCAGCTCTAGCCTTAGCCTGTGCTTTGGTGGCTGAAGATGTTGATGACTCTTTGCTTGAGTTCCGTGATGACTTTGAAGATACTTTTGAGGACTTTGATTTTGTGTCAAATGCTGTATGACACTCTGCTGTATACTTCTCTGTTGGCTGCTCTGTTTCACCGCTTGCTTCTTGCTGCATGCTGGTGTGACTGTCCTCCTTTATATACTTTCCTCCTGACCGTAGACTCATGGGTGCTGAGTGTTCGCTTCGTGTGCTTGAGCTCGCTGTGCTCTGATCTTTTCACTGTTCTGCCCTCGCAGTGTGCGGCTATGCAAAGCTAGACAGGTAGCTAACAACTTGAATCCTCCAATAATCACAAGGCTTTGGCTTTTCTTGATTTTTACTGTACGATTCTCATTGTGAAACTAGAAATACAATACAGAAATAAAGCATACATTAGTACACATATAACTGATATACATACATTAATTCAATTAGTCTGCGTCTCATACATACACTCATACACAGCATCTGTATGTAATGCTACTAATTAAATCCATTTAACCAAACAAATACAATTCACCATTTTACCATCAAAGGCATATGAAAACAACAGCTTGTAAATGTAAGTGCAATAAACACGCCAGCATTAATAATGCAATAAGCCTAAACATAGTGCATTGACAATAATGCTACGACTAGCAAGCTACATGTAAAGCTAGCTGCTAACTGTTTGCTAAATTAAGCATGTTCTAACAAACAGGGAAAATGTTACAGACTCAAATTTTTTACAACATATTAATGTTACACAGGTTATACATTATGTTCTGGTACTTACAGATCAATAGTATCCAAAGCAAAAGCGTAATAATAAAGGAACTCTGCAACACCGGGAGTTGGCTGCATGTCGTGACGTCAACTGAAGTAATTCCCTAGTACATGCACACATCCTAGGTACCACAAACGAACACAGGGGGGCAGTATAAACAATGCAAATCAACCTTAATGATGTATATTGAACACTTTCACTTTGAAACTAATATTCATCTTCCAAGAAAGGCAACAGAGACGTCACAATTAGGTGGCCTTTCTTATCAAATCTAAATACTGGCTCTAACATACCGGCCCCTATTGTTATGGACATCTTTAATAACAATAAACAAAAATTCAAAAAGAGCCAGACAAAGTCAGTCTTCATATTCTATTTGAGATAGACAGGGTGTCTTAATTGTCTATCTTCAGTTATTTCCTTATTCTAAGGCAGGCACCAGTAGGCATATTTTGCTTATTGGTCTTTCCAGCGTGTTGGTTTTGTCTTAAAGGTCACATGCCATGGCCATTTCCACTGATCATAATTCCATTGTTGAGGTATACTAAAATAGAAAAATACTGTACAATTTTCCAAACTCACATTGGTTTCGCATACAGCATCTCTGTAAAGTATGTGTATTCAGCAGTATTCACTCCCTCCACTAAACGGCTCGCTGCAGCTCTCCCCCCTCCCCCCCCTCCCTGTGAGCCCAGTGTGCTCCGATTGGTCGGGACGTTGTGAATCGCGCTGAGCTCCGTGGAGGTGTGATTTCCTTGTTTAGCGATACACAGCTAAACACAGCCAAACTCATCCTGAGCACACACAAAGTCACAGCCGAAGTAAAAACAATAAGTGTGGCTTGATATTGAGTAAGAAAAAGGTTTATAGGTTGATAAATGCTGTGAGAATGGGTCTGCAGAGAGATTTTCGCCGCGATCCCAACTGTCTGTTATCAGCCTGCAGCCAGGGAGGAGAAATCCGGCTCCGCGGACGTAACGTAACGGCTCCACGGATTGGCCCATTTGGTTCCGGGTACCGCATGACCGTATCCCGTCATAGTTCTGGGCGTGGCTACTGGCCATTCCTACGACACAGTACCCAGGAAGTAAACAATGGACAATGACGTATCTCCAACGAGGCGTTTTGGGGAGGTATTTTCTGTGTTAGAGTTTTACTCACTACAGGGTGTACTTTGAGGGTTTGTGACTCTGCAGACCGTTTACATGCATAAAAACCTTCATAACACACAAGGGGACGGGTAATAACCGGAAAAGCATGACATGTGTCCTTCAAGAAGAACACTCCGAATCAGTCCTCCAGATCCAGGACGCGTCTCCATAACTCTTGCCATTAACCAGGATCCACGAGGTGCATTTGAATCCATAATTCATACGATGTCTCCAGGTATGAAGTTCCTTTTAATGCGATTCCATTGCACAAATTAGCTATATACTGCACTTGTCGCCAGCGGCGTCTTGAGTATGTATCTTGCTGATGGAATAAGCCTGGGGGCAACGAAGGTTTGACCTTGAGCTGCAGCAAATGGTTTGGTGTGAGAGGTTCCAAGTCATTTGGATCATTTGACACTGTAGTTATTGGTCGGCTGTTGAGAATTCCTTCAACTTCACACAGAACTGTTGAAAGGCTTTCGTCATCAAGTGTTTGTTGTTTTGTGATGGAGAGCAGCATTTTCTTTACAAGCCGGATTAGTCTTTCCCATACTCCGCCATGATGTGCTCCGTAAGGAGGATTGAAGGTCCATTTCACATCCTTTTGCTGGAGGACTTGTTCTATTTTGCTCAGATTCCACTCTTTTATAGATTCCTTCAGTTCTCTTTCAGTGGCAACGAAATTAGTCCCATTGTCTGACCTCGTCTCCAATACTTGTCCTCTTCTGCTGATGAAACGTCTGCAGGCATTAATGCATGAATCTGTATCTAATGAATGAGCTACTTCCAAGTGCACCGCTCTGGTTGTTAGGCAGGTAAAGATAACTCCACATCGTTTCACAATGCTTCGTCCTCTTTTCACTTCCAGTGGACCAAAGTAATCCACTCCAACATATGTGAATGGTGGTAGGTCTGGTGTAATTCTGTCTTTTGGCAGATCTGACATTTGTTGTTCTCCTGCATTTCCCTGCATGCGTCTGCACACAGTGCATTCAGATATTATTTTTCTGGCTAATGCATTGGCACATGGTATCCAGTATTTTTGTCTTAAAGGTGAGGTGTCATGCTTTTCCGGTTATTACCCGTCCCCTTGTGTGTTATGAAGGTTTTTCTGCATGTAAACGGTCTGCAGAGTCAAAACCCTCAAAGTACACCCTGTAGCGAGTAAAACTCTAACACAGAGAAGACCTCCCCAAAACGGCTTGTTGGAGATACGTCATTGTCCATTTTTTACTTCCTGGGTGCTGTGTCGTAGGAGCACCCAGTAGCCACGCCCAGAGCTATGGCCGTACCCTCTGCCAGCCTAGCATACTGTTAGAATCTCAGGTTCAGTTCAAAACTGTATCCAGTCATGTCAACGAGGGTCTGTTTCCTGTCTTGTGAGGGGAAATGTTCAATGCATGCCTTACCGAGGGCAGGACGAAGTCAGTGGTTGACATTCCTTTTTAACACTGTTCCTTCAGATGTTGGAGCCGGTATTTCACTGTGTGTGCGGCATTTCACGGAGAATAGCTTCACAAAACATGGAGCGATTCATACCGGATATATACAGCGTAGGACACTGAAGGACGATGCTGTTCCTACTTTGTTTGGACCAGAGGGAGATTCGGGTACCCAATCTGTAAGTATTCATTGTTGTTTGTGTATTTATGATGTTTAAAACAAGCAAGCTATATCTACCACAACTGTGAAAATGGGTAAACGTTTTTTGGGGTGCTGAGCCATTGACACAGTGCTAACTGGGCTAACTCAGTTGCTAACGTTTACATATATAAACTACAATGTCAGCAGATGGCTTTACATGTTTGTCATGGCAGGATAATGTCTGCATTCACACACGGAATACTCATACAGTATACTCCGGGTGATTTCCCTTACGGCCAGTACATTATATGTGGTTTTCCTCCGAGCTACGACGCAGCTCTGTGCATGCTAACGAGGCTAGCTATACATGCTCGGCGAAAACATTGTTTTCATGCCAGCTACAACGAATGACCGAACGTAGCAGACTACTGTATAAGATTGCAATTGTAAACACGTTATTGCTAGCCTAATATGAACCACTAGCTTTTGTTCATAGTGGTTTTATTACACTACATTAGTTGCCTTTTCTCCGAGCTAAACCAGAAAGCTAGGTTAGCATATTAGCTGGCAAGCTAACGGTGTTGAGATACACACTGCTACCACAAGTCCACAACTACTACTAACGAATCTAAAACAACTGCGTTTCTATTATATAATATTTTGTGATTTGCATTTCATTTCATCCAGCCAGATCAGGAAACTCCTGGCGTATCTGGCGGACAATACATTGAGAGACGGGATGACCACTCTGTGGCTGTGATGCCTCTTCACAGCCCCGGTTGTAGCTTGCAAGACGGCGGGGAGGAATGGATGATATACCGTGTATATATGTATATTTATGTTCATTTTGTACATTTCTAAAATAAAGTTTGATAGAAAATACTTGGTAGCCTTTCTTTCCTGAAGTATTTGCTCCTATAACATATCATTCATATATAGCAAACCATGATTTGATTTTTCATCAAACAAAGTAGTAGTTTATTACGGGTAAAAATAACGTACTCTTCTTCCGTTCTACGCCTCAAATGTCTATACTCGAATCTGTACATGTTATGGAGGTCCTGCGGGGTGTGTAAGGTGTATATATTGGCATATATCATGGTGTGTGCTACGGTTGGTGTTTTCAGCTAGCTAGCAGCTAACTGAAGCCACCTTTCGGAGCAGAGCCTCTCTGGTGGTTGACTAATCAGAACAGAGGGGCCGAGCTGACCAATCGGAGCACACTGGGCTCACAGGGAGGGGGGGGGGGGAGCTGCAGCGAGCCGTTTAGTGGAGAAAGTGAATACACACACTTTACAGAGATGCTGTCTGCGAAACCAATGTGAGTTTGGAAAATTGCACAGTATTTTTCTATTTTAGTATACCTCAACAATGGAATTATGATCAGTGGAAATGGCCATGACACCTCACCTTTAACCTGGATAACATATGATTCCTTCCACTGTGACCAACTTGTCGATGAATATCTCAAAGTATGGTTTTAGAGACATGGTGGTGTTTTCCAAGAATGGTTGGGTGCTTTGCTTCCTCAGGCATTGCCATTTTATTTAGCCTTCCTCCAACCTTGACCAGTTCATTCTCGTACACTGGATCCGCGTTATACAGTGTACTACTTCCTTTGATAGGTTTTCCCCTTTTCAAAGTTTCCACTTCCTCTGGAAAAGACTGTTTTTGACAGAAACACAGCACTGCTGCTTCAGCCTTATCCAAGTTATCCTTAGAGAGTGTGAGACCTCTCATAGAGTCTTTAAACACTCTCATCTTCTTCTCAATCAGCTTTATTCCATGTGGTTCTTGTGCTTGAGTAGAAGTAAATACTTCCTTCCTCTTCTTACTTAAAAGCAGCAAGAGATGTTTTACTTGAAGGAACCATGCAACTGCTCTTTTCAGTTTCCTCCAGTCAGAGTAGTGATGCACTAGCTTGCTTGTGGCATTTAGGTCAGTTGCAATGGTTGGGTTCACGTTGAAATTGTCCTTCTTCACCTCTGGATCATCAGGATAGCTGTCATTGACCAGTTTAAGTGTGTCCGGAAACTCAGGCCATTTGTCCTCAGGTTTTTTCAGAAACAATGGACCATTTATCCAAGTCTCACATTTCAAGAACGATTCTGCTGCCAATCCCCGAGATGCATCATCTGCTGGATTCAGTTTAGTGTTGATGTACTTCCACTGTGATGTTGCTGTTGCTTCTCTGATCAGACTTATTCTGTTGGCTACAAATGTCTGAAACCTTAGCGTTTCATTCATGATGTATCTCAGAACAGATGTACTGTCAGTCCAGAAGACAGATTTGCATAATGGGATTTGCAGCTCGGTTCTGATCATCTTGTCCATGCGTACTGCCAGTACTGCTGCTGTGAGCTCCAAACTTGGGACAGTGACTTTTTTCAGAGGCACGACACGTGACTTTCCTGACATGAAGGATATGTGAACGTCTTCATCTTCATTTGTCATCTTAAGGTAGGTGACAACACCGTATCCAATCTCGCTTGCATCACTGAAATGGTGCAATTGTGCAGATTTAATTTGTCCATAATTCTTTGGTTTGATACATCGATCAATCTTGAAGCTTTCTATCTGCTTTAATCCCATGAGCCATCTTTGCCACTGTTTCTTGAGAGTCTCCGGGATTTCTTCGTCCCACCCACAATTTAGTTTACACAACTCTTGTAGGACATGCTTTGCAGTGAAGATAAATGGTGAAAGAAATCCAAGTGGGTCATACACAGAGCAGACTGTTGAAAGGATGCCTCTCCTTGTGGCTGGTTGAGATTGTAAGCAGACTTGAAACTTGAAAACATCTTCCTCCACATGCCACTGTATCCCTAGGGCTCGTTCTATTGGAAGATTGTCTTGGGTCTCTAAGTCCAGGTTTTTTACCTCTTTGGGTTTTTCACTCTTTAGGATGGAGGCCAGCACAGTTTTACTGTTGCTTGTCCACTTTGTCCGATTAAATCCTCCCTTTGCACACAGATCCTTGAGTTCTTCACATAACCTCACAGCTTGATCAACAGAAGCGACAGATTTTAAGCAGTCATCAACATAGAAATTTCTTCCGACAGTGTCAACAGCTTCTGCAGAGAAATCCTCTTTGTTATCTTCAGCGGTTTTAGTGAGAGCATAGGTTGCACAACTTGCTGATGAAGTGGCACCAAATAGATGTACTGTCATCCTGTACTCAGCGAGAGGTAAACTGACATCTCCTCCTGGCCACCAAAGAAAGCGAAGATAGTCTTGATCGGCAGGAGCCACCTTGACCTGATGATACATCCCCTCGACATCAGCCATGAAAGCTATCTGTTCTTGTCTGAATCGAATGAGCACACCAAGTAGCGTGTTGGTAAGATTGGGACCCTGAATAAGCTTGTCATTTAGTGAATATCCTTGATAAGATGCAGAACAATCGAACACTACGCGAATCTTGCCCTTCTTTGGGTGATGAACCCCATGATGTGGTATGTACCACACCTTTCCACTCTCAGGTTTGAGCTGCTCTTGGGGCAGTGGCTGAGCGTGACCTTTAGCTATCACAGCCTCCAAGAATGTTTTATATTCATCATGGAAAACTTTGTTCCTTTTGAATTCCCTTTTTAATGATTCTGCTCTCTGCTCTGCAAGTTTGCGATTGTTTGGCATCGTGATATTCTTCTGTTTGATTGGAAGTTCAAGCTGATAATGTCCATCTTTGATTTGAGCTGAATCTGACATGATCTTTAAGAATTGCTTGTCTTCAACTGACATCTCTTTCTTCTCATCACAACCTTTCTCTGGAAAGTCATGATTGTATTGCTGCACCAGCAGCTCACCTAAATCTGTCACTGATATCTGATTAACAGCACATGAAGTATTCTCAGATTCAGTGGTTTCCTGATTCAGTCCATTCACAACCCAACCTAGGACTGTCTTAACAGCAAAGGGTCCTCCATTTTGACTGTTTATTATTTTCCAAGGCTCCATTAGCTTTGGTGCATTTGTTCCTATAAGCAACCCGATTTCACAATCCAATTCAGGCAACTTAATCTCTCTTAGATATTTCCATTTATTTATGGTCTCTTGAGTGGGAATGTGCTCTTTTCCAGCAGGAATTTCCTCTTGTGTGTATACTTTAGGCAGCTGATAAAAATCATTGCCTTCGATGCAACTCACTTCAAGACCTTTGATAAAGGAAGTGTCAATCATTTTCTCCTGACCCATTGTTTTTAAGAGGATTTTTGTTCTCTTGGCTTTGGCATGCAAATCTTGTTGAAGGGCTTCAGTACAAAAACTTGCAGTGCTTCCCTGATCCATAAATGCGTAAGTCTGCACAGTCTGGTTCGAGTTTGACAACTTTATTTGAACTGGGATAATTGGTAGGGTTTGTTGACCACCGGCCCCAGTGTGGTTTCTGCCATTTAAAGAGACTAATGCACTGCTTACAGAAGCTGCTTGGGTGTATTTATCAGAGTTGTCTTTTTGTTCAATCCTTTTCTTGTAGATGTGCAATATTGTTGGATGTTTCATTGAACAAACTTCACATTTCATTCTTTTCTGACAATGTTGCTTAGATGTCCTTTCGTTAGATAGCCAAAGCAAATTCCTTGTGCTTTTAAGCAGTCAATCTTTTCATTGTGAGATGTTTTGTTCATCTTACATGTTTCAGAGGTGTGTTCTCCTGCACAAAATACACAGCGCTTCTGAACAGTAATGCCTTTATGGTCAGATTTGATGTTTTGGAAAGGTTTTTGCTCTTCATTGACTCCTGGGCTCGTCACAGTAACAAAACTACTTCCCTTATAACCATGAGCAGGCTTATTGCTGGGTGGTTTGTACACTTTAGTATCCCTTTTTGGCATGACATCCTGTATGTCTCCAAACATGGGGTCTGATACAATGCGTGCATGCTTTTCAATGAAGTCGACCAATATTGGAAACTTTGCTCTTGTCTTATTGTGTTCATAATATGCATATGCAGTTGTTCTCCACTTTTCCCTAAGTTTAAATGGGAGTTTCATGATCACATTTCTCATGTTTGATGTGCTATTCATTTCATCCAAAAACTCAACATCTTCCATTGTGTTGCAACATCCACGAAGAAAGATAGCATAAGAATGCAGTGATTTTCTATCTTCACTCTTGATGGCATTCCAGTTCAACATTTTGTCCAAACAAGCTGCTGCGATTAAGAGTTGATGTCCATAGTTCTCTTGGAGCAGTCTTTTGGCTTCCAAAAAGCCCTTTTTAGAATCCATTTATTGGCAACTTTTGACCAAGTCTTTAGCTTGGCCTTCTGTATACTGCTCTAGAAAGAACAGCCTGTCTTTGTAATTGTCAGTTTTATCTTCTATTGTATGTTCGAACATTCTGATGAATGAAAGGTACTGTAATGGATCTCCTTTAAAGATGGGTATTTCTCTGGATGGGAGTAATGTTAAGCGTTGCTCCTTCATTAGCATTTCAGTGATTTCATTTTGTCGCTGCATTACTTGAATAAAGTCATTGCTTTCTGTCCGAGAGCTTTGTATGACTTGGATGGAGTGATGCTGCTGTGCTGATGCTGCTGTCCTTGTTGTGGGCCCTGGTTGTAATACTTGAACATGACCACTAGGGGCTGCATGACTTGAGTTCATTGCATTGAAGTCTATGAAACTCTTTTTATTATCCTTCTCCACAGGTTTTCCTTGGTTCTCTTCATCCTGGAAATCATCATTTTCATCTGGCTGACCAGTGTCATACTGCTCCTCCCCCACACGAGGGTCAGGATCAGTGTCA
>CALSBZ010042230.1:388810-401262 GCA_943591055.1 Gobionotothen gibberifrons | reverse complement strand
TACTTGTGGGGAGGGTTAGAGTTCAAATGCGACCAATCAATGACTACGTTTAGTGAAAACTAAGGTTCCGCTAATGAGCTAAATCCAATCTGCAATACGCAAATCCAACAACTATGTGGGGTGCACTTCTGTTGTGTCCTAATATATTTTTTATTTTTTATGCGGTGAGGTTGTACACATTGTATGGATTAAAGAACAGAGGGATGTAGGCATGGTTGTGGCCGGGTCTCACCCGCCTCCACCCCTTCTCTGACCCTCCGCCCTTTGAATAATTTCAAAAGCTGCAACAAGTTGGACATAAAAAGCAGTAATAGGACCGGAAGTGTGTTAATTTATCTTTTAAACAGTGGCCATAAACAAAGAAATAAATAGTTTTCCGCATTGTTGATTAATCTAACACATTAATGACCACACACTGTATACTGTATGGTGATTCACGCTGAAGCTGTCAGTTTGATTTAGAACCGGAAGCTGTGCATCTTCTTGTAGGCAGTATCAACGCTTTATTTTTTTAGCAACCCGTTAGCATAACATTAGCTATATCATCTTTGTCCGGATGATTGTATTGTTTTCAGTGATTCTGTAGGTCCTATATGTGTGGGCATTTATATATAATGTGCTCTATATTCATTGCGGATGCAAAATAGCGGATCCGATGAACGGTGAAGCTTGATAGATTTTGACGGCTGTTGCCTGCCGTTGCTATAGACGCTCATTTCAAAAGATGGCCGTGCCGCCCAGAATGCACCGCGATCCCCATTCCTATAAAGATCGACTGGGCTTGTCCACACTAGTGATCCCATTATCATCTCCGTCTAACTGGACATCCAGCATCGTTTTGTCTCTTAGATTCACACACAGGTAACTCAGCCATATACAATAATTTTCTAAATATAGTGATAATTAATGTTTTACTCTGAATTAGCATGCTAGGTTCCTGTGTTTCTGGAGCTGTCATTTTGAAGTGCGTTGTTAGGCCTGTCTATGTTGGTGGTTGTGGCAGGTTAGCTTATAGCCTTGTTTCTCAGTAGCTAACGATGGCTACCCACCTTTAGCAATAAGAAAAGGCAAACCGTAATGTCTCGCTATGAGTATATGTTGATAGTATGTTTAAAGCTTATATTCGAAGTTATTTATGCATTGTCACAGTGAGCTGTTATGTTGTAACGGCTTTAACCAGAATGAGCGGGGTAACGTGCTAACGCAGCAACCATCGCAGTCGTTGCTACGTTTGCTAGCTAACTGATTAGCAACCTAGTAACTAACGTCAGCTAGATGGTGACCGCTTCCTGTCACAGTAAACTGGAAACAACATTTGTGACAAGCAGTAAAATGGTTAGCTAGCCTAATTGCAAACGACTGTCTGTATTTAAAGATGCTGTCTAGTTTCTAAATGCACGTCCTCCTCGAGCCCCCCTGTGTTGTTCATTCTTGTGTGCAGTTCAAATGTGCTGTCCACATTCTGGCGGTTTACTGGCATCTCATACCTGTCGTAACTCTACAATGCGAAACACAATGTGTTATTGTGACTGCAGCCGGTGATATGTTGATATATCAGTTGTTTGGTTTTGGTTATAACGTTATTGTAATCTAACTTAACTGTGGTATTTCATTTTCAGTGTAAATGTTTTATTACAATTCAGTGATAATAAGCTTTCAACAAGACGGCTTTAAAAAGTGTAATGACAAGATTACTCTTGGAAGGGTCTGTAGTCATTATGAGCACCTACCTTTTTTAAATGGAGTTATGTGCTCCTTTCATACTGTGGTCTGTTGTCTCCCATATTTGAAGAAAATGTTGTGAACGTTAAAGGATACTATTATGGATCAACATGGCTATAAACTATTTTTAAAATGCATTTGCTTAGTTTGCATTGCTTTTGTAGGACTGGCTCCACTATGACCGCATTTAGAAAAATGTGGGTGATGTCTTTACCCAGGGGTTATCAACTTTGCCCAGAGACCACTTTTTCAAAATGACAGGATACCATGGGGCATTTAGGACATTAGGCGCTTTCACACCGGAGTACTCATTTGCGTAATCCTCCCTCAGGGACTTATTCCAGTGTGAAAGCGATTTACTAGAAGTTCTGGGGAAATAAAAGTTCCGGGAACTATTCCTGGGAAAAGTACTTGGTGTGAAAGCGCCTATTGGTACGTCATGTTGGTACATTACCTCATGAAAGTGAGTGTAAGGGGGGGGGGGTCCCTCTTACCCCTTACTCTATTCCAGGGGTAGCCAACATGGTGCCCGCGGGCACTTAGTCGCCCGCAGGGGCAACGTGAGTCACCCGCGGGGCATGCTCTAAAAATAGCTCTCCAAGCAATTCTAAAATGTAAACAATACACAAAACAAAAAAGGAAATGTAATCAAAGGAATCTACCCTATGCATAAACGAAACCTCAATCACAGCAAACTCTATCTACTTACTTCACCTCCGAAATTATTCGGTACGGGCCCTTCGGTTCGGTACACGCGTGTACCGAACGAATATAACGTTAAACGTAAAAAACTGAGAACGTGAACAACTTTTTGGGAGTAATCTCAGGTGCTGCGTCGCAGCGTTCGAGTAGCATGTTCCTGCAGCCCATGCTCCGGGCGGGGCTGCAGGAACGCAGCGTTCAGTGCAACTTCAACGCGTCATAGAGCGACCAAGTCATTTCATTGGACGAGAGGCATACTATGAGAGCTGGTCACAGGGATGCGTTCAAATGTAGTCAGTAATTTGAGGAACTGTCGAAATGGCGAACGCAGATAAAGTTGAGCTGGAAAATCCTCCAGCATCATTGAATTCTCCGGTTTGAGAACATTTTGGTTTCGCAGTTACATACAAGGATGACGGACAAAGACAGGTGGACCGAACCAAAGCTGTTTGTCGGCATTGTTCAACTAAAATTGGTTACGCGGCTGGCAATACATCAAACGTGCACACTCATTTGAAAAGGCATCACCCGAACGTGAATATCACCGGTACCAAAAGAAAAAAGACTGAAGTGCAAACCCAACTCCCGCTAGCATTTAAGCCTCCACCACTCGCAAAAAGTTCAGACTGAGCCAAAGCTATTACAAACGCCAAATATCCTTATGCTGCCATGTTAGCAAAGCGCTACCTGGCTGTATCTGCTACCTCTGTCCCTAGCGCAGTGGTTCTCAAAGTGGGGGGGGACGCCGAGGCATGCCAGGGGGCGAGAGACCAGGAGGAAAAATGATTAGTAAAAAAAATCATAATTTTAAAAATTATTGATTCGAAAATAATATGATGCAGTACAGTACCATTACGTCTGGGTCTCTGTGTTTCATTAAAGCTCGGCTCTGTGTGTGTGTGGAACGAGCCATTTTGTGTGCGCGCGAGAGAGAGAGAGCGCACCGGTACCGGAGATCGTTGTTGTTAGCTTATGGTGCTAGCGAGCTACACTAACGGATATAAGTAGTTTTTTCAACAACAAAGTGGAGGAGAGTCCTCTCCTGTCAGACTGAGAGACTCGGTGAACTAAAGGACTCTCTCAGTGGGTCTCAAATGTTTTGTTCACCATTAATGTAAACAATTATTTCCGTGGCACAAAAAAATAAGAGAATAAATGAAAAACAGGTATGAAATACTATATGACAGTAAAACAAGAATACAGTTTAAAAGGGTGATTTGTAAAATATCCATAAAGAAAAAGTAAATCTGTTTACAGTTCTGTTTCATATGGGTGTTGAGAGATGTATCCATAGATCTCTTAATGTTGCTCTCAAAGTGCACCAGATTGATGCATTTACCTTTAATATTTAAAAATAAATCTTCCCGGGGGAGCTTGCCCCCGGACCCCCCTATGTAAGGTCCACACACCATCTATAAAAATAGCACTTTACCCCTGCTTACACCTATATGCCGTGAGCTGATTATCGAGCCTTCATTGTAACAGTTGCGTGTACATTGTGTATATGCGGGAGGATTGTTGCAGTAGAAAATTCCACTGTAGCGCCCGGTACATTAATGGGAAACCCTAAATGTTTAAGCACCCTCTATGAAACGTCAAGCTACCCCACAGCACCCCCAAAATAAATCTCTGGTACCGCCACTGAGCCTGACTATTTGTGTTGGGGGGGCCCGACTTTTTTTTTCCTCCAAAGGGGGGGCCCGACAGAAAAAGTTTGAGAACCACTGCCCTAGCGAGAGGGTGTTCTCCACAGCAGGAGGCATTGTTAGTGCCAGCAGATCTGCCCTTTCGGCAAGCAATGTGGACAAGTTCATTTTTCTTTAAAAAAACATGAAAATACAATGACAAGCAAGTCATAATGTCAAACTGGCTGCTTAGGTACTAGTACAGTACAGTTCAAATACAGATTATTTCAGTTCATCGAAATGCTGCACCTTAATGTTCATTTTTATTATATTTTGTATTTATTTAGGTGAATATTCACAGTTTAATAATAATCAAAAACCCAAAACTAATAGTTTATATTTTCTGAGTACTAGTACAGTAAAGTTCAAATACAGATTATTTCAGTTCATCGAAATGCTGCACCTTAATGTTTATTTTATTATATTTTGTATTTATTTGAGTGAATACATTATTCACAGTTTAATAATAATAAAAATTAAAAAAAACATATTTTATGTTTTGTGATCATTGTTTCTGCTGTACCGAAAACGTACCGAACCGAACCGTGACCTAAAAACCGAGGTACGTACCGAACCGAAATGTTTGTGAACCGTTACACCCCTACTGCCTTGGCATGTTTACCAGACTGGTTTGGATCAATATGAAATATGAAGCCATAGCCCCTCCCTGAATGTGCATTAGACAATCACATGCTTATGCTTTTAAATGGAACTGAGAGCATGTAACAGAAACAATCACGTGACATGATTTTGAATACTTAATTTTTAAGAAAAATGAAAGTATCATTGTTGTAGCCCACTTGCAGGACTTGATATTTAGTGACTTTAAAAAGTAAATAATCCAAAGCCTTTTATTATTCTCCAGTAATGGCGTCTGCATTAAACATGTATTATAGGCTGGACTCCATATGCTCGCTTGTTTCAACAAAATTGTAATTGCTCATATTTTCCACTTATACTTAGGGTCACCTGAAATTGTTCCAAAACACTGAGCGATCGATAGGCGAATAGATATTCGTTTGTGTGCTTGTGGGTTATGTGTTTTATGCTGCAATTTGGAAAATGTAGTAAATGCAGGCAAGTTGTGTTTATTGGTGTTTATCTTAACAGTCATGATTATTAGACTGTCATTTCTCCTGTGCAGTTCTAGTGTTGTTGAATGTCCTAGGAAGAGGTGACAGCTGCAGCTGAAAAGCTAATCTCTCTCAGGAAATATGTTTTGTTTTCAAGCAATCCTCAACAGACTCCAAGATTGTTATACATTGGAGGGTGCACTTATTAATCAGCAGTTAACCAGTCAATAATAATGCTGTTGTTTTCCAGTTGAGTACCTTTTGGGGAAGCCCACCCCCGAGTGGCCACCATGGGGGACGATAGCGAGTGGATGAAGCTTCCCGTCGACCAGAAATGTGAACACAAGGTGACTGATGTTTGGCTTCAATTATATTTTCTAAAGTTTATTTCAATGTTATATTTAAAAATATTTCCTCCTTATCAGATATTGAGGGGAAATGTTTGTCTTATCTCTCCCATCACATATAAAAACAGTCAGTCACACACAAGTGACTACTGTTGCCCCTTTCACACCAACGCAGCTCCCATTCTAGCTCCGTGCTTCGCTCACAACAACAACAATGAGGGACTGCGTCTGGTCGATGATCGTGTTACTTTTGATTATACGAAGCCAGATTAAATTAAATAACGACTTCTCCAACCTCATACTTTTCTCCAGAGTGCCGTGGTTCATTGTTTATTAATGTGTTACAGCGGCATTTACCGACCGCTGCAGTGCTGCTCGTCCACCGGAGTTTATTCTCCCGTTAACTCACAGCAGCGCCCGCTGTAAAGTATTCACTGTCTCACTGTCACACAAGCAGCAACAATACTGATATCCCCAAGTGAATGTGTGTCAGTCTGAATTGACGCTGTTTGGCATCACAACGCTGAACATTTATTAAAATTTCTCTGGTATAAAATGGGTGATGTTAGCATAGCAACCGAAGCTAAACTGACTATATTGACTAGGCTACTTGTTGCTTGTTGCTTTAACTTGTGGCATAAGCTGTTTTCTACAGGCACATTTTACCGGTGTATTTTTCATTATGATTCTACTTGTGATAGTCGGACATGACAACCTGTGCAGCCCATGTATTGATTCCATCCGATAGCTGCTATAATACAAAACAAAACGTCTGCCTGCTCTCCACAATGATCAATGACGGCGAACGGATGGTCAAAGTAAGGCACAAATAAACAGAATCACACGAAGCCTGGTTACTGGTTAGTGTTGCCTGACTTTATAAAGTGTGTTTTTTTGTGTGTGTGGTTGCGTTCTAATCACTTTGCTCAGCGCTACTGCTTGTTTCAACTTTTATTTAGTTAATCAGGTTAATCTCGCCCCCCTCCGACGTAAGCGTGACGTATGCAGTTCTTGCCTCTAGACCAGGGGTCTGCAACCTTTTTGGCCAAAAGAGCCATTTTGCTCCCTTTTCCACCAATGTTTTTTGTCTGGAGCCGCAAAACATATTTTACATATTATTTGATAGCTTATAAAGTTGTATATATTGTTACATCATAGACAAAAACTACAGTTTGTTTGCATTTATTATTTATTACATTATAGAAAACTGTTTACCTCAATTTACCATTTACCTTAATAATAAACAAAGAACTCTTATAAGGAGAATCAAATAAATACACAGGCCTACTTTAAAATAAATCAACACAGCACTTGAGGAGTCCTGCACATTTGAAGAAAATGAATATAATTAAAATGGGCCCACTTTGAAATAAATCAAACATATAGCTGCACCCTAAAAAGAGTTAACTGATTGAATTATGACTGAAGATCGTCAGCTGTCTTCCTCTTCTGTTTTTCTCCTCGATACGTAAAGGCTGCAGCGTCTTTGAGAACTTCTCTCCACGTATCAAACATAGCGGTAAACCAGCATCGTTTGCTGTGAAAGCAGATAACTCTGTCCACGCAGAATTAAACCCTCTGTGTTCCTCCCATACTTTTCTTTTCTTTGATGTATCCATAGTTCGCTCATCGAGCCGGAGGTCAGGTTATTCGCCTGCAAGAAAAGGCGCTGGTGCGGGACCGTAGCAGGATATGGCGCATATTTTAGTTGACCTCATTAAAACCGTTATTTAAATGAATTTATGTGTCACAGTATCACCTCAAAATACAAGATACGAAACATTTTCAACCGTGCAACAAAATAGAAATAGTCCTACAAATATCTTTATTTTATTCCCTTCTTATTTTTGTCTAAGCTCAAGGGAGCCAGAGCAGAGGGCTTAAAGAGCCGCATGCTCTAGGCCGACACTTTTTTCGAGCTTGGTAAGAACCGGTTTTCGGGTTTTCCTGTTCCGCTGCGGCGTGAACAGGAAAAACCGGTGCTTATCAGGCACAAGCTCCGAACCGGCCCTGGAACCGCGTTGGTGTGAAAGGGGCAACATGCAGGGCCCCGCAGTCATCTGGTTCCACCTGACATGGCTGTGTGACTGACCCGAGCTTGCGCCTCCTCGTTCTGATAGCTCCGCCCCTTCGCTCCAACCCCCCTCCCTCCCCCCACATCTACAGGTGAAAATTACTTTAGCGACACATAAAGTCAAGGCCGCAGATTCGTATATTTATACTGCCACAGAGCAGATTCGTGAAGTAGTAATGACTGATTTGAGAGGTTGTAATAACCAAGTTGCAGTTGTAATGGAAAATATATTTAAAAAATATAAATTTGTCTGCAAGTGAACATTTCATCACTAAGTTAATTTTTTTTCTACAAGCTACAAAACTTTTTTCTTCTTCTGTGACTTCAAATTTGGTTTACAGATACGTGGATATTTTATACAAGTGTAAATGTATGCACACAAGCTCAGATTTTTTTTCTGCAAGTCCTCACATCAGGTTTTACAAGCTCTCGCATTTTGCACCATATCTACCTTCATACCTACCCTGTTTAATTGAATTCTTATCCTCGAAAGGCTTTGGGAAAAGTGGGATTAAACCAATACTCAAATTTCAAGTCTTACTAACACCCTGTAAACCAATCGACTATGACATCAAACTTAATATAAAAAACTTTACGCATCTAATCTGGAAAGATGCAATGCCATACATTTATTTATAATTTTCACATTTTCTAAAACTCTGTATTATGCAATGCTCTGAAACAAATAAGCCTGTAGGCAGGGCTCAATGCTAACTTTTAAAAGTGGTTGCCAGGCTGGCAACCAGGCATCAGCTTTTGGTTGCCAAAACGGAAAATACGGTTGCCATTTTTCGTCACCTTGTTTTTAAATAATTAAGATACTATACAGTTATACATCAACTTAATAATGAAAATATGACACAAAGGAATGTTCAAATGCTTTACAATAAGTAATTAACACCATTAATTGAAACTTAAGTGGTAGTAAACTTGTCCACCCTCAATTGCTGGTATACAAAATACCAGTAGTGCAGCTGTTATGTTCTTCACAGATCCCTCACAAATGAATTGAGCAAGTCACTAGTTTCTTGGTCATCCGTTGTCTCCCTTTCAAATGTGGGTTTTCTTGACCTTTGTGCTGACCCCCACCATAGATCCATTCGCCCTTCGGCATTGAAGTCTTGATTGTGGTTCTGTCATTGGCCAGACTATTACATTTCTAATGTTAAATAAATGAAAACCATTCACAGTTATGAATGATATATTAATTATTAATGGTGTACATTACCTTTTTAATATGTCTAACTATATTTAAAATGTGTTACCTTAGTTTTTATAGAAGTGATTATATTTGTATGCCAATATTTTCCTATGGTAAAGTTTCGTTTAGCACTTATATTTTGGTAGTAATAAGATCGGGACTCTTATTTTGAAGGAACTTTTACCAGAAGTGAATGCACAACGAAGCAGAATGTACATATATATTTCGCCTCCCAAGACTTTACCCATTTCCTCTTTGTTTTTCGTTCGGGTTCATCTTGCACTTTATCAGTTGAATCACTTTGAACATTCGTTTGAGATGTTGACGGGTTGGCCGAACTTTTTACCCCACAGTCAAACAACTTAATTTGCACCGCGCACGCGAGTAAACGTGCATGGCTTTCTGGCTCCGTAATCACACCAATGCACGTGCAACTTAAGTATCAGGTTCCGACTGGTCACAACAATAATTAAATATCACTCTTAATACAACAAATAATTAACATTTATCTATTTTGGGGTGCACATTTAGCTGTTTGCTGTTCTTATTTCTCTATGTTAAAAAGTGGTTGCCACTGATGGCAACCAAAGGCCAAGAACTGGTTGACATTTTATCGGAATGGTTGCCCCTGGCAACCGTCACTGTCGAGCCCTGCTGTAGGGTTGCTCTATGCAGCCCAGTGGCCTCTGAACTAGGGCTTTTTTTTATCGTATTTTAATCTCGATTACGATTTTGGCTTGCAACGAAAACAACGATTGCTAAAAGCCCTCTCGGCCAGGTTGTGTTGTGACTTGCAGTCTGTTTAATAAATCCATATAAACACGTTGCAAGTGAAGCTTTAGTTGCCGTGTCTTTATTCTCCGGTGTCTAGCGGCCAGTCAACTTTTACTAACCTCGTCAAGCCGGAACCTCTTAGCTACTTCCTGTTTCAGGATCAGGGGTTACCAAAATAAGAGTACTGCGTGTAGCAGTATAATTAAACATTACAGGTTGTGAGTTACATTAGTTATCATTTTTATATATGTTTAGTAGGTTGTGGAAGTGCGCTCCAAAATATTTGTTGATCTTCTTTATTGGTATTTATTATTATTGATATTATTTATTTAAATGTAGATATAAATGTATTGGTTTTTTATTGGTTTTTCAGTTGAATTATACTTAAAGTTCAGGGTAATCGGCTGTTAAAAACATACTGTTCAAATTATTATTATTTTTTTTTAAAGTTCAATAAATTGATGTTTTCAAAGTCAATGGATAATCGTTTTTAATAATCGTGATATCAATATTGACCAAGATAATCGTGATTATGATTTTTGCCATAATCGAGCAGCCCTACTCTGAACCCTGTCTTGGATAAAGGATGAGTCTGGAGTCTGGTGATATGCAGTCTAATACCTTGTTTTGTTCCTTCTCACTCAAATATTACTTGACAAATGCATATTAATCCCATATGTATAAAGAGTTCTGAAGTGGGAGAAGCTGTTTCAGGGTTTTTCCTAGTTAAAATTAGGGGAGGTGGTACATTTTGATGATGTGCACAAACATGCATGTGTACAGTGTCTTCAACAGGCCCACTTTTACAACCTATGCATTTGTGGGCTTCTAATGAAAATGGTTTTCTTGATAGTGTGTCTATAAAATGTGCTTCTCTGCAGTGGTCCCAGTAATATTTGTTCCTAAAGTGGTAGAGCTATGTTTACCAAGAACTAGGGATGCACTGAAGTGTGGTGACAACACCATATGTTTCTTTTTGCTACGACATGTGGCCCAGTACTGTTCGAAGTCATTTTTTTTCGGACTTTGAAGGATAAATACACAGACTGAGGGCGATCTGGCATAACTTTATAGTAATTCGCAGCGCATCGGCCAAGTATATAATAATCATTAGTACGGTATGCGCTCATGAAATTGCCATTGGTCCAACCCACAGCTACCCCATTTATATTAGAGAATGTACAAAACATTGTAAGCAAAAACTGAAGTGGAACTATAGCAGAATAAGTCGAAGGGCACTCGCAAATAATAAACCTACACCAAGGCCATTTCCATGAGTAAAACACATCGTGTGCTTCTGCCCCTTTGTTCGGATGCACTCCATCAGTTAATGTTCTTCCTTGGTTTTCAACCATGTTTCATGAAAATCGGGCAAGTGGTTTTCCTGTAATTGACTTCACTTAAGGCAAAAGAGCCTGGAATAAAAATAAAAAGTCATGCACACTTGAAGGGAAAATGGAGAAGATGAAATAACAGATGTTATGAATGTAGGTCACATGCCCTGTCGGTTTTACAGGAACTGGTAATTCATTTGTGTGTTGATGCATGCTTCTAACCCTCTTTCTTTTTTTTGAAGGAAGACATTTTTTGTGTTTATGACCTAACCCTTTCTCTTTTGTGACTCTTTTCCAGGTTTGGAAAGCCCGTCTGAATGGTTATGAAGAAGCTCTTAAGTTGTTCCAGAGAATAGAAGATGAGAAGAGTCCAGAGTGGGGGAAGTACCTGGGGCTAATAAAGAAGTTTGTCACTGACTCTAATGTTGTGGCTCAGCTTAAAGGCCTGGAGGCTGCCCTGGCCTTCATTGAGAATGCTCATGTAGCTGGCAAGTAAGTAAAACATTTTTCAAGCAGGACTCATGTCGTTCTGAACATTGCCTTAGTCAGGGAAGAAGGTGTTAAGCACACTAAATTAGCAAGTCTTAATAAAAAAAATCGTTCCCCTTTTTGCTTAAAAATGTTTTGGAAAATGCTTTGTGCAGAGTCGTCCTCTGGGTTAACCGGCAGACGAACTTGGTGTCTGTTATTTATGGTGAGAGGCCTGCAGTTGAGAGCACTGAATGCATTGTCTACCAACAGCAAGCAAAGCATGCTCTTAGGATACCATGTTATATATACCCTTATTCACTAAGGGAAAAAAAGCTATTTCTTGGATTGATATGTATTTTTTTTTTAAAGAATATCCTCCAAATTAATCTTGTGTAGTTACAGTATGTTCGTGTCAGGAGATGCGTTGGGGCTTCAAAGATACTTCTGTGTAACAAAAGCTCAGGAACCTTAGTACTTTTGGAACATCTAAGTGACGGTTGGCTGTCGTAGGGATGCGACAAAAAAGGACTAAATGTTCAGTGTGTGTCCTCGCTGCTTGTTTTCGGACACACATTAAGAATCCTCACCGGAGCTTCTGCTGTTTTTGCTGCTGACGGGAGGACCGCTCCGTCCGTGCGGTGCGCTGTGACTCATGCACTTTCTACACGCAACATTTAATTCCTATTACTAAGGTTAATTATGACAGTTCTATTTTATAATTTATGTGAAGCACAATGTGCCATGCTGTTATTATAACGTTCATTATCAGCCCTTACAACTGAAACCAGTTTGGGAGAAAAAACTATCAATAATATCAATAATCATATTATTTCATATGCGTGCGTGGATTAGTCGACTAATCGCCTTGACGACTATTGGTCTACCAGAAAATCTTTAGTCGATGGCAGCCCTAGGCTGTGGTTGTCTCTAGCTTTGGGAATAACCCTTTTCACTTTATTCAGCAGTACCAAACAAGACACATGAAATGGCTTAAGCCCCTGTCACACTGTCCCGAAATTGAGACCCGATGGACACACGAATATGGATTTGTGAACTTCGCACGAAGATG
>CALSBZ010042230.1:374057-388410 GCA_943591055.1 Gobionotothen gibberifrons | reverse complement strand
GATCAGAGCCGAATTTGAACATTTCCTTTATCGTGTGTCCATCGGGTGTCAATTTTGGGACAGTGTGACAGGGGCTTTAAGCAGCTGTTGATACATAAAAAATGGAATCCACTAAAGCAGTGGTTCTCAACTGGTCAGGCCTCGGGACCCACTTTTTCCTTTGTCAATAGATCGCAACCCGAAATTTTGAACCACTCAAATCTATTCAACAAAAAATCATGCTGTAATATATATATACGCTTTGCAGCATACAATATTAATAAAAGTGAAGTACAGTGCATATATCCCTTATATCCCTTCACAGAACTAAAGTATGCTTTAAAAAAGGTTTAATGAGATGATGGAATCAAAGCTGAACTGTATAACATAAAAAGGCACACATGCTGAAAACCCAACCCCAGCAGGGGGGTCTGGGGGGGATTCTCCCCCGGGAGATTTGTATACATACTAACATAAACTACGCATTCTGGAACACTCTGAGAAGAAAATAAATAAATCTATTACTACCCGACATATTAATAATATGTGATGCCATTGTTTGTTTTTCCCTTTGTTCTGAAGCTGAACTTGCTGCTCCACACAGAGGAGCAAAGAGGAGAGAGTCTGTGTGAATTACTTTAAATTGTGGGTAAGGGTAGATAGCCCCCATTGTTCTGTGACCTGTCAATCATCAAACCGGGGGTCATATTTCATTATGTGTTCATTTGTATCTGAAGTTGTACCCATGGATGTATAAAGAATAGTTCTACCGCAGTTATTCTCCGTGGGGACTTCCGGCAACAATCTTGATTCTGATTGGCCAGAAGACTCGAAAAAACATCAGCAAAGACGCCTACTGCATGCACAGCGTTAGATTTTTTTTTTTCTTCACTCACACATCTGCGACCCACTCGAAACGGGTCCGCGACCCACCAGTTGAGAACCACTGCACTAAAGTGTCAACCTTTATCAGATTAAATCTATGCATACTGAATATTGAAAAGTCTACATAAGGCAACACATAAGATGATGTTCATCAGTAGATGTGTATACTGTGTTCTGACAGGCAGTGTTTGTATCAATCTCCACAGGACCACAGGTGAGGTGGTGTCGGGCGTGGTGACCAAAGTGTTCAACCAGCCAAAGGCGCGGGCCAAGGAGCTGGGCATGGACATCTGTCTGATGTACATCGAAATGGAAAAGGGCGAGGTGGTGCAAGAAGAGCTGCTCAAAGGACTGGAAAACAAGAACCCAAAGATCGTGGTGGCCTGCATCGAGACTCTCAGAAGGGCTCTCAGGTCAGTGCTCCTCCACCCCCACGGGTTAGAAAGGCCACACTAATGGCGCATTTCCACTGCAGGGCCTCGCACGGCTTAGTACGGTATAGTTAGGCCTTGGTAGGCCAGGCTCACTTTATGCTGCGTTTCCATTACAGTTTAGGAACTGGGGCAGTAACTATAGTAACGCAGTGTAGGCGGAGCCGTGACGTCATCTTCAATGCGAACCACAAAACCAACATCAGCCGTTAGCTGTTAGCCCTCAGAGCTCACAGCTCCTCATATCTGTTCAGAAACTAGACAGAAGTTAAACAAGTACAAACCACAGACTGTCTGTGTCATGGTGAATACAGTCGCTGGTTTATTTATGTCTGTAGGCCGTTGTTGTGAGTGTGGACGGTCAGAGCATATACAACGTTAGCTTAGCCGATCTCCATTCAGAAAACACGAGCAAGAAAACAACTTCACTTTACGTAGCCATGATGATAATTATGTCTTAAAGTTGTGTTCAAGGGCATAAAAACGGTTAATCCAATGTCTCTGTGTAACTTTAAAATGATTACTGATAATCCATCATTACAATTATAAATAAACGGATTATAATGTTTAGCCGACCGGAGCTTCTGTTTAGGAGGTGCGCACGCAGCGTCTCGTTTTAACTGAATAATGGTCATGTTTACATGGATTTATAAACTGCCCCTAATTACCGCCCCCCTTCCAGAGACACACTGTCAAACACACTCATACCTGCTTGGTATGACATTGAAAAAGTTACATTAATTAAATACAAATAAATTACAATAAAATGACTGTTTAATCTTCACATCTTGTAATCATCCTATAATTTTGAGAACCAAATTATTGAATAGTATCGATAGGATTTTATCGATACCGGTATTTTTCGATACTCTAGTATCCCTAGTGCTGGGTATGCGGTTTTGTTTCTTTATATGATACACATTTTTCTTTTCAATGTTTGAATCCCGCCCTGGTTTTTACTTATACAATATAAATTATAAACCATATAAATATGTGTAATGCGCGTCTTATAACAATAGCACAGTTTTCACTGGCCCAAAACAAATGATGCCAATTTGACCTCCTCCCTAACTAGAACAGTTTTTTTTACTGCTGGTCAAAAAAGTCATACTAGTAATTTATTATGTCAATCAAAGCTGTCAATGACACTCACCACTGTCACCTTTTTGTGGGTCATCTTATTCCTACAGTGAGTTTGGATCTAAGATCGTGACGTTGAAGCCAGTGGTGAAGATTTTATCCAAGCAGTTTGAGTCCAGAGAGAAGGCGGTGAGAGACGAAGTCAAGCTGCTCTCTGTTGAGATCTACAAATGGATCAGAGATGCTCTAAGACCTCCACTGCAAAATATTAACTCCGTTCAGGTTGGACACACTCTTCAGGGCACACCCTTGCCATCCTACTAATGTTCATCTTTCAGAATCAAGGGAAACTAAACCTTTGCTTTGTTTGTTTGTTCCCTGTCCCTGCAGCTGAAGGAGCTGGAGGAAGAGTGGGCGAAGCTGCCTTCATCTCCTCCCAAGCAGACCAGGTTCCTGCGCTCACAGCAGGACCTGAAGGCAAAGTTTGAACAGCACCAAGCCCAAGGGGAACCGTCTGATGGTTAGTAGAAAACTGCAAACATAAAGAAACTTCTCTTTGATGTTGAGGAGTTGAAGATTCATGATCTGCTGCCATCTCTTTCTCCACTTTCAGGAGAGGATGAGGCGGACACAGTAGCAGCAGTGGATCCTTACGAACTGCTGGAAGCCGTGGACATTTTGTCAAAGATGCCCAAAGACTTTTATGACAAAATAGTAAGTTTATCAAACTATGTAGACATCTACAAAAAATCTACTTTGAAACAAGAAGACTTTTTGAGTTAACCTGCTCTTAACCTGTTAAGTGGAGGCTGCAGGCTTTTTTTTTTTTTTTTTTTCACGAAACTGTGTCTCAGGGCTTCTTAACATTCAACAACCTATTAATGTGTCATACCCACTTAACGGGAAGAAACTCAGCTGACTAGAAACGGTAGAAATACTTAATTGCTTATCGGTTCTCCACAAACAAGAGCAACGTGTCTGCAAATGTGTCTTACCTTTGCTGTTTTCTGATCAAAAGTTGTGTTCAATGGCATTACAACGATAAAAACGCTGCTGAAGGCAGGGGTAGACATTAAGGGTAAAAGGCCACTGGCCCTCTGGGCCGGTGGAATTGTATTATCACTGGCCCCACCATTGTAACCACTGGCCCGGAGCATTCGTCCAAACAAAATCGACTAATAATGAAGAAAATGAACACATTTGTTGCAATAGTAATGTATGCACGAACTATATTACTACAACATTTGAATCATCAGTTATTCCTCATTTCCCTCAATTGTTCATATTTGGTTTATTAAAATAATTATATTGTGGTCATTGTTAAAAAATGTCTGCTATTATTATGAGTATTATTATTATTAGTATAATACGCTTTCTGCCTTCCTGTCATTAGGAGTTAGAAATGTAATGGCTATGTAATAGATTCGATTAGAACCTTCATTATCCTAAACTGCTGGGACATTTCCCTATAGCCAATACCTTTATATGTTCTACTCTTCACTTACTTGTCAGCATTGATGTACAGAGCCGACAGAAGACCTTGTTTATATTGGCATCATATTGAGAGGTGCAGTGACGCGTCCTAAAACCAGGAAGTAAGCTGCTGGTTCCCTCGACAAAAAAGCAATGGGATTTCTAAACAGGATTTTGAAAAATAGCTGGAAATAAGGTCTGTGGAAAACGAACCTGTTCAGCCGGATAATATCCACATGTCTACCCTACTTTTATAATTTTCGAATCATAAATCTAATCGGTAGATTATAAAAGGGTTTTAGGACGCGTCACTGCACCACTAGAAAACAACTCCATCGATCAAGCTGGCTGAAACTTTCTCTCCCTCTTCTTCTCATACTACCTGTCACTCTCTTTTAACTCCTCCGGTGACTTTCTTTTATTTGAAGATAGTTTTTTGCCCGGCGCTTGGCCGGTTAGCGCTGGTATTAAAACCATTTTGGCGATATGGTGGCGCGATAGTCTGTAGTGAACGAGCGCGCTCCCGCTCACGGGAGCCTGCTCGCGCTGTGCTCCGCAGCAAACAGCTGTTTGCTTTTCACCCAACAGACAACCGCCTCACGAAACGCTATGTTGTAGCGTTAATAAACGAAACAATTTAACAACATTGCTAGTCAAAATACCAATACCACAGGACAATTTCCTTTTTTTTAAAGCAATATTTTTAGTGGCCCGAGCGGGCAAGTGGAAAGTACGTTATGCTGGCCCGGGGTGTCTAAATAGTGCTTCCGGGCCAGCGGGCCATTTATAATGTCGAGCCCTGGAAGGTTAATCCAATGTGTCTGTCACTTTGAAATGATTACTGATAATCCATCCTTCCATTTTTGTCAAAAACGGAGATTTCATATTAGCTGCAATGAGAGCTACAACCCAGCTTCCGGTTTTGGGCAAACGTGCGCTTCACTCTCACTCCTCAACGGAAATGTTTAGATGGATTTAGGAACGTCCCCTCGATTCTCTTGGCTCTAACGGTTAAAAAGTGGTGTCAATCATCAAAATCAACCGATGGGTTCCAGAGATATGGCAAATCCACCCAAATGACCCCAGAAGTGGTTTTGTTTTTTCTAAATCTCTCTAAAAAGGTCAAATGTCGCTTGTTTTGCATCAATCTTGATACAGGGTACTTATTATATGTTATAGTTTGGATTCCTAAAGCTTTTAGTCTTCGATCCCATCATTCAAGGGTGGTTTTCACTATAAGTAATGGACGGAAACTATCATTTACATTTTTTTACCATGTTCAATCTGAATTTACTTTAAAATAAAAACATCTATATTGATTCTGACTCTTCTACATCCAACTCACAGGTTTATCATTACTTTGAGAAAAAATGTACCCCTTTTAGAAGGGAAGATATGGTCATTTGTTCTGGGAATGTCATTTTTGAGCCTGAGACCTGGAAAACAGGGTCAGGGTTAAACAGGTTAAGGTATCCAAAGCCAGAATTCTTAACGACTTAGTTAATACAGATACTACTACTGAAACACTCTTAACTACAAAATTGAACCCTGCAGTATCGATTTTTGTAATTCAGCTTTTCAACATGTTCTGTTTCCTTGCTCATCTGTTTCTGCAGGAAGCAAAAAAGTGGCAGGAGAGGAAAGAAGCTCTGGAGGCTATAGAGACTCTGATAAAGAACCCCAAACTAGAGAACGGAGACTATGGAGACCTTGTCAGAGCTCTGAAGAAGGTAAAGGTTGAGAAACCCTTCATGGTTTCCTTCAGGCAGTTTATTCAGGAATTAGTTTCAAGAGAAATGACTTTGGTCTAACAGGACTTTGGGGAATGTAAGTATGTGCTCAGTGGTTGTTATGTTTCAGGTTGTGGGGAAAGATGCTAACGTGATGCTGGTGACCTTGGCAGCTAAATGTCTGGCTGCGCTGGCCTCTGGTCTCAGGAAGAAGTTTGGAACATATGCAGGACAAGTAAGTTAATGGAATCTCTTGGACAGCTTTTTTCCTCTTTTGTATAATAGTGTTTTGATGTCAATGAAGCCATTGGGGAAAACTGGTACGAACTACTTGTTAGAAGTGCCTTTATTATGGACATTAAATGGCTACTTTGGCCAACAGACATCGGCGTGGAGGTTCATTCTTGAACACATGAACATGCTACTATGACTTTAACATTGTACCATGTTTGTGTGTTGTCCTGAGATTAATGAATTCTGATTCATATTTAAAGGAGACCTATCATGCTACATTTGAATAATATATTGTAGGGCCATACCTATATAAGGTATATTTATACGTTTTCTTTTTCAAAATACCAAACAGATCATGCATTTTAGCCATGCCTCATTTCGCTCTATTTTCCTCTCCTCCACCCTGTCTCTGCATGAGCTGCAGCTGACCACGCCCCCCTGCAAAGGAGGGGGGCGAGGCACAAGCGTCATGTTACCATGCTGTTACCATGCTGGTACCATGCTACGGCAACCTCTCATTCCCCTGATTGGTGGAGAGCTGCCCATATAGGCGGAGCTCCTCGTCACTGACGTCACACTATTTTCAAATCTGAATCAGTCTGTATCAGATCTGTTGCAGCCCCGTTTTTAGAGATTTGGGTATGGAGGAAAAGAGAGAGGGTTGTGTTTTCTGACACTTGGTGAGTTCACCGACACACCGGGGACACATATTCATGTATAAAATACGTACAAAGGTGCATTTTGCATGATAGGTCCCCTTTAAACACAACGCTGGCAAGCAGTATGCAGGTTCTATTTTTCTGTAGGTAGGAATAAATTAGTTTGGTCATTAGGTATGAGCTGCATTGATCTTAATGAGCATAGACTTAGATATCACATTCAGAATATAATGGGGATCTAACCTTTTCTATTCGTAATATTTTCCTGAATTCAGTTATTTTATAAAGCAGATTTAACTGCGTTAAGGCGGGATAAGAAAAATATATCATGACATTACTATTCTACGTTCCAAAATCATTGATAGGGGAGTTTAACTTATGCACGATCACTTATAATGATCTTGCTTGTTTGAAGTGAATAGGTCAGCACTGTTCTTGTTGTCCTTAGTTTGAATCTTTATGGTTTATTGCACCAATTGTAACTGGTTTTGGATTAAAACGTCGGCTAAATGTAACGATATCTTCTAAATAAGAGCTGTGTATTTATGTAGGTGGTCCCAACTATTCTGGAGAAGTTCAAGGAGAAGAAGCCTCTGGTTGTCCAGGCCCTGCAAGAGGCTATTGACGCCATCTTCCTCACTGTAAGTATAGACCTTCGTTTGACTACTAGTAGTAGTGAGCAGCTCTTCTTGAATCATCCAACAAAGTTTTGAAAATTATGAGTAACGGAGGAACTAACAACTGAAGAAATGCAAGAACACGCACAATGCTCCTCAAAATGACTAATCCCCAAGCCCCCAGATAGTGTGCTTGCCTTTGAACACATTTTCGTAGTGGTCAAACAGTGGTACTACACTCCCGTTTCTAGTCCGTGGTGTAAATCATTTTATATTTTTATTTCGGGCTACATAAACTACCCAGTACAAACACTTTTTTGTTGCCATTAATTCAATCATTAGGTTTAAAAGTTGAAAATTGCGCTGGATTGAACTGTAATGATGAATTTAATGTTTAGTGCTCACATATTGATGATGGTCAGCTATAGACAATGGCTTCTTCCCATGACTGTATTCCTAACGTAATGGCTGCTGGGATACATACACAGCTCTACTGACAGCATTTCAGAAGGCAGAAGTTGGAGTGATTATTGGATTGATGTTTTTTCATGTTTGTGACCCTTTTTTATTTTACCCAGACCACTCTTCAGAACCTGTCGGAGGACATCCTGGCTGTGATGGACAATAAGAACCCATCCATTAAGCAGCAGACCTCTCTGTTCCTGGCCCGCTCCTTCAGACACTGCACTCATACCACGCTGCCCAAGAGCGTCCTTAAACCCTTCTGTGCTGCTCTCGTCAAGGTGGAAATAACTGAACTCTATTAATACCAATAATTTTAGCTAATGCTGTACATGGTAATGATACATATGTTGTTTCTTATAGCATATTGTCTCAATATAGGACTGAGATGAAAATAAGGTTAGGAAAGCATAGTTTAAAAGTAGCAGTACTGCAGTCAGGGAGTAGAAGTGATGTGCTGATGCTATCAGTGCTATGAATAACGTTCAAAATATTCCAAGGTTTTATTGAGGCATCTCCATCACTGAGGCCGATGCAATGCGCATCTCGATACGTTGCCAACGATACGATACATTAACGATACATTTGAAGCACCAGGTGATGCGATACGATTCATCCCTGTTGCGATCAGAGGTCGCGTTAACCGAATATTTTTACGGACAAATCTGAAAGCAGTCCGTCATTTTGCCCATGATTAACAATGTGCAAATAACAACTACCATAGTGCATAGCCCATACAGCTGCCAGCCTGATGTGCTTAACACTCGGTCATAGGCTAACTCACCAGTGAGCAGAAAGCAGTGGTTTCTATATGAACAATAAAGAATACAAATAACCTTTCACAAACAGCTCTTTCATAACTTCTTACAGTAAGGAAGACATTTAACTATTATTGGCAGTCACAGGCTGCTGTAAACTAAACACCACTCTCTCTGACAGAACACCTCACTGAGTGATTGAACTCATGTCTAACTTTCAGGTTTCTCTTTTCAGCCGCAGACCCCATGTCGCCTCTTTATGTGCGTCGCTAAGTTCCTCGTACTACTTGTGTACTTTAAAGCAGCACGACATCGTTTTTAATTTGTTTGCGATTTGTCAAGCTGTCCGTCTTTCTTGAAGAATCCGAAGTGTTGCCAAACGTTTGATTTGTAGGTATTTTTCAGTGCGCTGTGTTTCTCTTTCTCCTCTACTTCCATGTTTGTTAACTGTGACGCGGCTCCTCCGTAGTGTGAAGCAAAGATGGTCTCTGCTGAGTGCTGACAGGATGAGGGGATATTATATGAATGAATCGTTTTTTTACCGATGCAAAGACGCTACAAACGATGCATCGCGAGTTCAACCCAAACTGTAGCCGATGTGCACTGTTTCAACCGGTGCACTCGCATCTTGAACGTTTATGCTGGTGCACCGATGTGAATCTTAACTGCCATAATTACACTGTAACTACTGTGCATGTTAGGGATATGACAATTTAAGTCCCAGGCTCCTTCAACAATGCAACAGAAATATATGTAAGACATAAAACAATACAAAACAGAAAAGAAAATGAGTAGAAATAAAATAATCCAAAACAATTGTAGTCGTGCATTGTGGCTGCAGACTCAATAAACAGGACTGGGATATAGGATTATTTTGGCACTTCATCATAACAAAGTAGAAACACACTTTATTTCAAATGTCATCATTTACAAGCTTGTATCTACTCTTCTCTTTCATCACCTCAGCAAGTGAATGACTCCGCTCCAGAGGTGCGTGATGCAGCCTTTGAAGCTTTAGGGACGGCCATGAAAGTGGTGGGGGAGAAAGCTGTGAATCCTTTCCTTTCTGATTTGGACAAACTCAAACTGGAAAAGGTAAGGATCAGTAGGAAAAGGAAGAAGGGAGTGAACTCCTTCATCAGCTAGAAATATCTCCTCACCACTGTCCTTTTTGTTTCATGTGTTACCAGATAAAAGAGTCTGCTGATAAAGTGGAGCTCGCTGGTAAAAAGGGTGCAGGAGGGGAAAAGAAGCCAGCAGCTAAAGCCCCTCCCCCTGCTGAAGCTCCAACCAAATATTCTGCCCCACCTAGAAAGGCCCAAGCTGCAGCCAGCAAGGTATGTTCAGAATATTGCACAACCAGTAAACTAAAATAATCAAAATAAATATTTGTCACCTGGTCCTACCTAAATGTTGCTGCTTGTTATGACCTAAAGAAACTTAGTGACATGTAATTGTATTGAGTGTTGAGTCTCTTTCTGCAGTCATCAGCAGTTCCATCTAAGAAAGGCAAACCAGCCTCTACAGCGGGTGGGAAATCAAAGAAGGCCCCTGAAAGTAAAGATGTCATCGAGACGGAACTCTCTGTAAGTCTGCATGAATTTATCTTGGAGTTTAGGATTTTTTTTTTAAAAGTTGCGTCACCGTAATATTAAACAACCTCGGCTCCACCTAAGCCTTTCACAATGACATTCTGGCACTGAGGTAGTTCTTCCTTTCTGCAGTACAAACATCAGGAGACTCTACTGGTTTGTCTTTCCCTCAAAGAGATGTATTTCATCTGTCGCAGAAAAACACATTACATGACATTCGATTCTGGTTTCCACTGACATGGCTTACTCGGACACTTAATAGTTATTATTCATACTGTCTCTGAATTTATACTACAGAAGAGATTAAGCAGTATCAGTATATTGCCATTGAAACTTTATTTTTTGATTTTTTGTTTACTTGTCAGGCTGAAGCGTGTGAGGAGAAGGCAGCCGGTGTACTTCCTGCTTCCTGTATGCAGCAGCTAGACTCAGCCAACTGGAAGGAGAGACTGGCATGTATGGAGGAGTTTCAGCGGGTGAGGTCTATTTCTTTCTTGATGACCGCTAATTCTGTCATGCTCCAGCAGATGTCCCTACAAGATATGGTTTAGTGCTGCTACAACAATAATTGAGGAATTAACCGGCATAAAAAAGGGCAATTATTGTGATCATAGATAAATCATTGATTTAAAAAAAAAAAAAAAAGAAATTCCAAATGTTCTTTTACTCCAGCTTCTCAAATGTAAGAACAGGGGGCTTCCTCTGCTCTGCTTGTCATATTAAGGTAACGTGAATATCTTTGGGTTTGGTCAAATATGACAAGCATTTGAAAGCTTCACCATTGACTCTATTGTGATGGATATTTTGACTATTTTTGCAAATAAATTAGACAAAAAATCTGCATGTCACCCATAGTGAAAACATGAATTTGTTGCAGCCCTACAGTGCACTAAACAAAATATTGAAAGTGTGTCATGTCATTTTCTTATCAATTGTTGAAAAAATATGCCGCCTTTTGTTGGCACGACAAGCGATGCCAAGTAGTTAACGTTTTTGAACGCAGAAGTGCATACCGCTTATCACAACAGTCCACGGCAAATAAAGAGGAGAAGTTGAACTTCTGAAGCGTCACTACCTGTTATAAAATAATATGCATTCATATTTAACTATTCATTTGTTCATGCTTTAAGGCTGTCGAGACCATGGATAAGGCGGATATGCCGTGCCAGGCTCTGGTCAGGATGTTGGCCAAGAAACCAGGTTGGAAGGAGACCAACTTCCAGGTAAGTGTCTCTGCCCGTAACAACGGAGTGTTGGAATGTAACATTTCCTCCAAGCAACGACTTTTGCCTAGGAAGCACAGAGAGACGAGATATCATTTACTCTCAAGCAACATCCAGACAGTGCAGCAATCTGCTGTTAAATATACTTGAGTGTATTTTAGGAGGGGCGATATGACAATGTATACTGTGCAACTGTAGAAATGTGTCTACCATTAGAGCTTTTCATATATTCTACCATTCAATATTTGTTGTTATGATTAGATTAATGGAATGTTAACGCATGTCAAATCTAATGTGAAGATTTAATAGAAATAACAAAAGAAAACTAAAATGTGTTTTTTGCTATATATAACAAAGGTTGCCTATTTTTAAGTGGGAGTTTAATTGGAAACCAAATACAAAATAAAAGGAAAGATTCAATATCAAAATATTTTATTCAGACTTCCGGTGGCGCGATCGTGAGGATGGCAGCATAACAAATTGGCTCCCGACTGGACTACCAAATACATTACATGTTACTTGTAATACCCCCCTATAATTTAGGAGGTTTACTTTGAAAGTGTTTATCAACACATAATGTCAGGGGCGGAAGAAAATAACCTTGGAATGGCCTTAAGAAGCAAAAGGAAGGACACGGACATGGAAGATGGAAGATGCAAGCTGCGGCCACGAGGCTAAGGCTAAGCTAGGAGAAATGGCGTCGTTAGCCTCCATCCGTGACGCCATAAACGAAACCATGACCAAAGCCATGTCTGACCTTAAAAACAATATCTCCATACAACTGTCAGAATTCCAGAGCAGTTTTCAACAGGATATTAAACAACAACTAGGTGATATGAGGACAGACATTAACCAGAAGATGGAGGAAGCTACGAGGAAAATTGAAGCTACTTCGCAGCGAGAGGTGAAAACTCACCGAACTTGAAGGACACTCGCGTCGCAATAACATTCGGATCTATGGTATCATGGAAGGAGCGGAAGGGACCTCAATGGTTATATTTGCCAATTAAAAAGATGCTGAAAGAGGAGGGAGTCAGATTCCACACACCGATGACAAAGATGCGTGTTTTTTGGGACTCGGGGACAGTCACACTATTTTGATAAGAACATCAAATATGTATTAGGGCTTATAATGCAAAATGATCCAGAAAGATCGTAGGTGAGCTATACAATTGCATAGTTGAACTGAGAGGCCACTCAACAAATTACATAAAGGTAAAGTGGGAAAGGGAACTGGACAAATATCGCAGATGCTGCAGCACCCCCCCCCCCTTCCCGCGTCCATTCGCGATGTCTCGCAGATCCCACGCAGCAAGCAGGAAATGAACCCAGCTCACGCTGTCCGCTCCTCGCAGCAGCGAGCCGTGTAACATCCCGCCAACACGGCACCCAGACCCCACGCAGCATTCTCATCTGTTTGTCATTACTGGTGCCATTTTCTGGTTGCTAACGCCATTGTAACACATAACCACTGATGTTCCGCTGTAACGGTGGTGGACTCATCAGAACAGAGTGGGCGAGCTGACCAATCAGAGCACAGTGGGCTGACAGGGAGGGGGGGGGGGGCAGGAGCTCCAACAAGGCGTGTAGGCCAGAGAGTGAATACACATACTATACAGAGATGCTGTTTGAGAAACCAATGTGAGTTTGGAACATTGAACAATGTACATCTCAACAATGGAATTATGATCAGTAGAAATGGCCAAGTCATGGGACCTTTAAGTAAACAATGATTGTTACAATTGTACTTCGTGATGGCCTCCTCGTGACCCCTTAGTTATAGCCGTGTTTCTTATTTGTTTTATTTTGAATTGTCTTTGTTGTTGTATGTATTTTTGTTATCTGTTCCCTCTAGCTCAGGGGTGCCCAATACGTCGCCCAATAAGGTAGTGTGGGTAGATCGCATGGCATTGACAAAAAAAAAGGTATCCTTACTATGGCATTTGCAGATCTCATATTTTCTAAAACGCAGTTCACCACACATGCGCGCTCAACCGCAACCGCTGCAAATCACCGGCGAGCTGATTACCTAGTTAGCCTTCCAATTTATACAATAAAGAAAAGGTATAAGGGGGGCCTCACCTCCTCATCTGAAGCGCAAATGCGGCACAATAAGTGTGAGCGCGCCACAGTTTCGCCGCCGCTTCGAGGTTCCGGTGCTCGCAGTCCACTAGCACCCCCCCTGCTCGCGACACACAGGGCCTCACCACATGACTTTGGGCAGGGGCGGCCTTGTAGGTAGATCACTTTGACTTGATCATTTTAAAAGTAGCTCCCAAGCTGAAAAAGTGTGGGCACCCCTGCTCTAGCTTAACTGGAGTGTTGTGATACGCATGTTACTTTGAGGTATTGTATGCCAAATCTACCATTGTCCCGAAGTATACTTTTATCTGATGTACTTGCTACCATACTGTCTGTGTTTTCTTTCCTGTAAAACCTGAAAATAAAAATGAAGTTACAAAAAAAAATGTTGTTCTCATTTTCACAGTGGCTACAGTGTAGTTGTTAGCAATGTTAATCTAAAGTGCTTGAGCTACCAACAGTGCATCATACAATATACTCTTTCAACAATCATTTTTTTAATGTTATGCGAGTAATGAGCCCATGGGGGAGGGAAGGTGCCCGTACTTATGTTTTCTCCCTGTGCAGGTGATGCAGATGAAGCTGCACATCGTGGCTCTCATAGCTCAGAGAGGACAGTTTTCAAAGACCTCAGCCTCTGTGGTTTTGGACGGCTTGGTGGACAAGGTTGGAGACGTCAAATGTGGTGGAAACGCCAAAGAGGGACTGACTGCTATTGGGGTGGCATGCTCACTGCCTTGGACTGCAGAGCAGGTGTGTATCCCGTTTCTCTAGGCAGGAGACAACTTTTTTCTAAAATCTCAAGAGTGATCGGCTACAGTAGGGTCGATGATGATGGATATACCAGGGTTTTGTCTAAACCGGGTAACGGGGGCGCTGCGCCCACTTTTTCGTAACATTTTAAACGGATGCCAGAAAACAATAATTGTGTTTGTTAAAAACTGTAAAATGACTCATTTTTTCATTTTACTCATTTTTTAAAATCATGTCAAATAGGCCGCCAGACGGCAGAGACAGCTTTGTTTTCACGGCGCTCCAACGTCGCGTTGTTGTTTACATCTGCGGCTCCATCTTGTATATGGGCATCAAGTTATTGCGAGAATATATATATATATATATATATATATATATATATATATATATATATA
>CALSBZ010042230.1:350939-374047 GCA_943591055.1 Gobionotothen gibberifrons | reverse complement strand
TATATATATATATATATATATATATATATATATATATATATATATATCTTATATAAAAGATCAGCGCCACAGTATTGCCCTCATACCATATTTGTATAGAAAAACCCCTGTATACTGTATTAACACACTATGTTTATTTGTCAGGTTGTGTCTATGGCATTTGCTCAGAAGAACCCTAAGAACCAGGCGGAGACTCTCAACTGGCTGGCTAATGCCATGAAGGACTTTGGCTTTGCTGGGTAATTTGAAGTTCTTATTTACATGCTCATTATTTATCAGGAGGTGTCATGGTTTTTAATGGCGTTTTAGAAAGTTCCAGAATATTTTTTTCGGTTAGTCATTTTGACTTAAAAAGAGACACAACTTGCACCTTAATGGTATCTGATGACCGCTGACCCCCCCTCTCTCAGTATCAATGTGAAGGGCTTCATCAACAACGTGAAGACGGCTCTGGGAGCGACTAACCCTGCAGTGCGGACGGCTGCCATCACCCTGCTGGGAGTCATGTACCTGTACATGGGTGCTCCTCTTCGCATGTTCTTTGAAGATGAGAAGCCTGCTCTCCTGTCACAGATAGACGTCCAGATTGAAAAGGTAGGGACTTTGTGTGTGGCTCAGGTATACAAGAGATCAAGGTTTTATTCCTGTTATACATTGGTAATAAAAACTGAAATAAGGACTTTTCTCAGCACTCTGTTATCTCGTCAACAAATAAGGACATCTATTTGTGTGGGCATCTCCCTCACAGATGCAGGGCCAGTCTCCACCAGCTCCCATCAGATTCACCAAGAAGTCAGCGTCAGCGGAAGACGAGGAGGGTGATGAAGCAGAGGAGCAGGAAGAAGATGTTGGAGGAGGAGGAGGAGGAGGAGGAGGAATGGACATCATGGACCTGCTGCCCAGAACAGATATCTGGTAACCAAACACTCACACCTTCAGTGACACTGCACAAAGACTACAAGGTTTAATTATTCTTTTTGAAGTGTGAATCCGATGATAAAAAATGAATAATCGTAATTCTTGTTTTATTTGACACATTCTCAGCAATTAATATTTTGTTTTCTGTATGAATGCAAAAAACCTGAAATAGATTTGTCTACAGAATATAAGGTGACGCTACTATTGGTTTACCTGCACATAGAATAGTTGTTGAAAGAACATTTTGACAAGGACATCATTAGAAACGTGTTGTCTTACCATTTAACAATACCACAGAGTGTATTTACCTGTCCCTTTATCTCTTTCTGTTAACTGCTCAAGTTGTAAGACTGTTCTCACCTCATCTCTTACATCTCTCTTTTCTTTCCCATCTTTAGTGACAAAATCACATCTGATCTGGTGTCTAAAATTGGTGATAAGAACTGGAAGATCAGGAAGGAGGGTCTGGATGAGACTGCAGCCATCATCTCAGAGGCCAAGTTCATCACCACAAACATCGGAGACCTGCCACTTGCCTTGAAAGCACGACTCAGTGATTCCAACAAAATCCTGGTTAGTGAGAGAGCAGGGTTATCCTGTCCATTAAGATTAGAATATTATGCTAGAACGCCATCTAACAGAGCTGACTGCTTTCAAATGACGTGAAACTAAGTCTATGTCGACAGCATATTGTCACTTGTTTAATTTGATTGAGACGATTAAATTACTTTACTTTCACTACCATGTACACATGCAGTACTTTGGAGTTTTGATTGGTTTCCCTTTCAATGAGCTGTGTTTGGAAGCATCATCAACAACAACAACAACTGAGTAAAGCCTTGTACTAAAATGTCTCTAAAAATATCCAATCCATTTTTGGAAAGTGTGAACTCCAGCCCTAAATATCTATTAGTTAGAGTTTAACTAGAGTAGAGTTAAATGTTTCTTACATGTTTTTTGTCATATTTGAGATGTTTGTTATATCGATGTGTTTTTAGAAGCACAATATCACTCAAGTATTTCACTCTTAACGAAGGATTTAATAAACTACTTTTCACAGTAATAGAATATTAAAATGGCAGTAATGTTTGGTCTCCAGGTGCAGCAGACCCTGACTATCCTTCAGCAGCTGGCTGCAGCCATGGGACCGGGAATCAAGCAGCATGTCAAAACACTGGGAATGCCTATTATCACTGTACTTGGGGACAGCAAGGTATTGTGCACATTCACTCAAATCAGACGGACACTCACCACCCACAGTAACACACCTGTGTGTGCACATTCAAGAGCAATGGCAATGTATTGATAGCATTGAGATGGACAGAAATTAGTAGGGATGGGTACTAGTGTTGTCACGATACCAACATTTTGGTTTCGATACCAAGTCAAGAATTAAGATTCCGATTATTTTTCGATACTTTTCTTAAAAAAAGGGAAACTGTCTTAAATGTAATTATTGTGCTTTATTTCACACCAGAACCATAACCATAACACAAACGTTTAAAAAATGAGAACAATAAATAAAATCAATGACAAGAATTCGTATTAAATTAAATTAAGCATCATCTCAAACAACTTTTTTGTTTTTCGCTTCTGGCGTCTTTTTTGTCAACAAGCCGAGGCGCAGCGGCAGTTGCACTCCCACGTGCAGCCATGCTTCTCGTTTTCTCACATGCTCTGACAGCTAGCGCGTGCACGAGAGAGGGGAGGCACTTAGAGCGTGCTTGAGAGGGGATGCACTTAGCGCATGCATGAGAGAGGGGAGGGACTTAGTGCGTGCTTGAGAGGGGATGGCCTACAGCAGGGATCACCAACTACATTTGTCCAAGGGCCAAAATGTATCCAATAGACACTATCGCGGGCCAGCGATTTTTATATAGCCCAGAATTTTGAAGTTGTTGACCGGGGGGGGGAAATGTAATCAGTTACTGAATACTGAATACATGCTCTGAAAGTAATCAGAATACAGTTACAGTTACGTGTCTTAACATATTCAGATTACTTTTAGAATACTTTCTTTTTCCATAACAGATGGGTATGTTTTGGTGAACAGGAGACACTTGTTTTACTGTTTTAATGGCTTATCAAGAACTCAAACACAACATCTTGGTGTCATTCTGGACAGCTCTCTCATCTGCACCCCACATAAAAAACATCACCCGGACTGCATTCTTTGTACTGTCTTAAAACCTTTCCTTGGAATATGTTATGAATTGTAAGGTGTCCCTGGGTGCTTTGAAAGGCGCCCCTAAATAGAATGAATTATCATTATTATTTATTAAAACGATGTAATAACTTTTAAAACATTTTCCAGTCCCTTGCCCCATGCATTCAGCAGCAGCAGGCCATTCACTTTGATTTGATCCCGTTATGAAATGTCATCATTTCGACATTAAAGAAATGCTACATACACGTTATCTTGCACATGTTATCCAACCATCTCCGTCTCTAACGTTCAATATATTTTAAAAGAGATCTCTCTCTCTCATCTGCGTGCCGGGGCGGGGCCTCACAGACACGCTGCCTGCATCTCTCTCTCGCTCACAGACATGATGCAGTGCTGTGCAGTGTGCACATAGTTCTGCCGGTAATGAATATTACATTTTGTGAGGAAACGTTTCCACCAATAATTCCAATAAGTATTCCAAAATCCCAACCCAACCCTGCTTCTAGGCTACTGTCCCGCAGCTCCTGCCTCTCTGTTGGACTCTGTCACAGCGGGGCTACTGCTGTGGTGCGGAGCGCGCACGAAGCAGACTCTTCACAATGAAGGATCACTTCTTCTTCAAGGCAGGGAAGCTTTCGCAGTACGCAGTCTACTGTCCCGCAGCTGCTGCCTCTCTGTTGGACTCCGGTACTGCACCTTACTCACGAGACGTTGTAAAAAAAAAAAATGGGTGGGGGGCGAACGCAGTCACCCCCGTCGTGCGGGCCGGATGAGAATGTCTGGTGGGCCGGATGTGGCCCGCGGGCCGCCAGTTGGTGGTCACTGGCCTACAGGCACGGCTGCAGTGCAGGGAGTGGAAGCAGAGCGCTGAACACATGCGGCTCTTATTTAAACAGCGCTTTCTCACCGGAGTACTTTTCCCCGTCATTCTTACCGATACTAATGAAACGGAGGAATCGTAACGTTTTTAACGGCAGGGTATCGCGGTACCTTTCAAGTATCGGTACACCGTGCAACACTAATGGGTACCGAGCCCCGGTATTAAACGGGCCCCGGGGCTGAATATTTAAAGACCGTGGTACCGTTAAGCTCCGACGTTATCGGTCTTTTTATCGGTACTGGAGACATTTCAAAAATATGTCATGTGTATTATTGCTACATAAACATTATATTGCAGTCTGTGTCGCCAACTCCGTTTCTAATACGCAAAAAGACACACAAAAAAGCATCTGATGTATTTTCGATCTTTCCAATCCAGACGAGAGATCTTTCTCCCCTGTCTGTGTGCGAGGGGGCGGGGCAGTTTACACACACGCGGCTGCTGCATCCAACACACACACACGACGGAGAGAACTAAGCCCTCCAAGGTGTGGTTCAACTTTACCCGTCTCGATGTGGACAATGCTCGTTGCCAAAAGTGCAATGAGAGTTCAGCATGTAAGGGCGCTAACACGAGCAATTTGTCTAAACATTTAGCAAAAGTGCTCCAAATTCAGACGGAGAAATGCACCGTTTTCGACTCTCTTTCTAGTAGCTCTAGCCCCATCTACGAGTAACGTTTCCACGTCAGGTATGTTATGTATGCTAGCAGTAACACACAGAGTTAACCAGTTAAGCCCCAGGCCCCCGGTACCGGGGGCATAACGCAACATCTTGCAAGAAACGGCGTCTGAGTGCTTCTTAACATTTAACAAACTATGAATGTGTCATACCCACTTAACGGGAAGAAACTCAGCTCTCAGACAATATTAACCAGTTTTAGCTAAACGAAACACAAGAGTAATACCAAGCCTCTGAATTAGCCCTGAGCGATAAAATGCTAACACACTTGGCACAGAACTCACGGTATAAATACTTTATTACTTATCGGATCTCCACAAACAAGATATCCACAGATTCTAGAGGTATAAGTATCATCACTGTACGATCAAAACTCGCGGCAGGGGAAGCAAACCCAGACAACACACAGCGTAGCTTTACTGAGCCAAAACGGGAAATAGTTCTGATCAAAAGTTGTGTTCAATGGCATTAAAACGATAAAAACGCTGCTGAAGGTTAATCCAATGGCTAATCCAATATGTCACTTTGAAATGATTACTGATAATCCATCATCATATTTGTCAAAAACTGAGATTTCATATAGCTGCTATCAGAGCTACAACCCAGCTTCCGGTTTTGGGGATTTTGGCTGCGCATCACTCATTCAACAATGGGTAATGTTTAGATGGATATTATGAACTTCCCCCTCGATTCTATTGGCTCTAACGGTTAAAAAGACATGTCAATCTTCAAAATCGACCGAGGGGGGCCAGAGATATGGAAAATCCACCCAAATGACCCCAGAGGTGTTTTTTTCTTTTTCTAAACCTCTCTAAAAAGGTCAAATGTCACTTGTTTTGCATCAATCTTGATACAGGGTACTTATGTTATAGTTTGGATTCCTAAAGCTTTTAGTCTTCGATCCCATCATTCAAGGGAGGTTTTCACTATAAGTAATGTTTTTTTTTGTTTTTTACTATGTTCAATCTGAATTTACTTTCAAATTAAAAAAAATTCTATATTGATTCTGACACTTCTACATCCAACTCACAGGTTTATCATTGCTTTGAGAAAAAAGATTATTAATGTACCCTTTTTAGAAGTGAAGATAAGGTCATTTGCTCTGGGAATGTCATTTTCGAGCCTGAGACTTTAAAAACACGCTTGTTTTGCTCAAGTGAAAAGTATTATCATCTGAAATGAATCATTATGTTATTAGTATTAAATACATACAAGTATTTTTACAACTTATATTTAGAAATACTCTGTAATTATTGATGCATAAATGTGTTCATCCATTCAAAGTGGCATCTGCTATAATGGGGTTAATGTATGATATTACTTTATAATACAATATATTATAATATATGATGATTTTATTTTTATTTGATTCATTTCTTATTTAACAGTTTCTCATTATTATTTTAATTACTTTTTAAATTATTGAAGTACTGAAAGTCCATGAAACAAACTGAAAACAAAGTTCACCCATGTCTTTGTGTATTTGTGAATGAAGCGCCATCTCATGGTTAAATCCTGAAATTGAAAATCTGGTAACACCCTCTCAGGAAATAGTGGGAGGGTTTTACATCTCCAGCCACTGGGATCCGCTGGGTTTTCGGCTGGAATCCGTTGGGTGGAGTCCATTCTAGAGTGCTACATCTGTAGCACGACAAACACATTTTGTTTATTTATTTGACACTTTGTGTCATACTTTTTTGGAAGTTACAGCAACACCTAAATTAATTTTTAGCAAATCAAACATTTATCAAAACAAGATAAACTGACAGGAGAAGTGTTCAGGCACTAAACATAACAGTGCAACATTCGATGTTGTATATTTTTCTTATGCTTAAACATTATACATGGTTAGCACAGGAAGAGCGTACTGATAATGGAAAATATTTTACATTTCTAAATGCAAATTATTGCAAACTGATGTGATGAAAAGAGTAAGATGAGTCTGAATTCAAACATGTCTCCTGGGACAGTTTCGGGTCCCACGACTGATGATGGACATGTCTCTGTGTTCCTGTGCAGGTTAATGTAAGGGCAGCTGCCATGAGCACTCTGCAGGCCTGGGTGGAGCAAACTGGGATGAAGGAGTGGCTGGAAGGAGAAGACCTGTCAGAGGAGCTAAAGAGAGAGAACCCCTTCCTCCGACAGGAGGTGCTAAGATATCTACTCTTTACTGTCTTGTTTGTGGAAAAAAATCTTGAATTCCTTGTCTTGTACATTCTGGACCCAAAGTGACATATTAGGCATGCATATTCCTGAGGTGAATCATGGTTCACACCAGGGTTTTACAGAGTTACTGCCGGTCAACTTGTCTGTGAAGATTGCCATGTCCTTCGCTACGTCTCTTTAAAATGACCGCTCAGAGGAGAGGATTTCATTTCTCTAAACGCCTGTTACTTCCACGCCTCTCTCCTCGGTTCCCCTCCTCGTCTCCTCCGCTCGCATCTCCTGTGGGCGTGACTAAGACGTGAGGCAAGGAGTCGAGGAGGTTAAAACTGAAAAAGGAGAAGGGGCTCCTGTGTGTGTGTGTGTGTGTGTGTGTGTGTGTGTGTGTGTGTATATATATATTTTTTATGTGTTTATTGAGCTTTAAAACAATTCATAGGCAGGCTATATGAAGAATGACATCATCAAGGAATGCATATTTATATCGTACTGGGCCATAATATAAAACAAACGTATAACGCTCTCTTTATCCCCCAGGTGCTGGGCTGGTTAGCAGAGAAGCTGCTGACCCTGAGGACAGTCCCTGCGGACCTGATGCTGTGTGTCCCTCTCCTCTACGCCTGTCTGGAGGACAGAAACGGAGATGTGAGGAAGAAGGCTCAGGACGCCCTGCCGACCTTCATGATGCAACTGGGACATGACAAGATGGACAAGGCTGCTGGGAAACTCAAAGTACTGAAGCGATGATCGGGCTGTTGCTAGCAAAAAGCTCTGACTGCATGGCTCAAGCACCTTAAAAAGGTTGTGTTGTCTGCATTAATGAATGTCTCTCCTACTCCCTGCAGGCTGCCTCTAGGGATCTGGTGGTTGCCATGTTGGAAAAGGCCAGAGCAGTGATGCCAGCTAAACCTGCTGCCCCTGCCAAAGCTGGAGGGGGAAAAGGCTCTGCAGAGCCAAGTAGAGCTGCTTCAGGTATGTATGACATTACTATGAATGACATTCAACTCGTTACTTACTACCACACTCTTACATTAAAACCAATTCTTAATGTAAAAAAAACAATCCTTTTCATCTGACCTCGCTCTTTCTCTGGGAAAATCGATGTACAAAATATGTCGTGACATTCACAGTTTGATTACGCACACCCCAGAATGCAATAAGTGTGAGATGTCTATTAGTTTCTCTTGTGCCTGGTAATTGTTTGTATTGTATTCACACAATGTGACCCATGCCTCTCCCCTGCAGCCTCCAGGCAGCCAGCTGCTGAAGACTCTATGGACAGTAAACCTGAAGTTAAGAAGATCCGAGGAGGAGCGGCCACAAAGAAGGTATGATGGGATAACAACAACACACACAAACACTGACGTTTTGATATTTAGTTAGTAAGTCTTTGATCTGCCTAATACATATTTAATGGCGGTGTAACCATTGTGAACATGACATTTCATTTAAGGTGCATCACACTGGAATATTTGTTCCCATTTATTTTATTAAAAATGATAAAACTTCACACTTTCATTTGTGTTTCAGTTGATCACTTCTGTTGGCGAATAAACAGAAATACTTTCAAAAGAGTGTCCAATGCACAACCACTATGAGCACCATATTGTTTTTACAAGTCATTTCATGATGATGAAATGCAAATATGATGTGGTTTTTTTTTACTCACCCAGCCTCCCTCCCCTCCCAAGGAACCTGTCCCTTCCCCTCCCTCCAAGGACAAGGACAGTAATGCTAATAAAAAGCCCCCCAGCAAAGGGAAGGCTGCTGCAAGCAGTCAACAGGTAGATCTGTGCAGGTGTCCTTGTGATGAAACTCCTCTACATCAAACCCCCATGCTGCTCCTTATTAAAGCCAGCTGTGTGGAGCAGCAGACGTGGGCGGAGTTTCTCAGAGGATACTTGTTAGCCTGACGGATGTTAACCCTTGTCCCTTCTCTCTGCCCTGACCCGGTCTGATCTTGGCTCCGTCTAATCCTGTGTCTCTAATTACTAATAATGCCACTGAATACACAAATGTGTCACTAAATACACGTGGATAAAGAGTATCTGGGTGATATGAGTAATGCACATGTTTCAAGCTTTTAACATGTAAAAATATGCTGACATAAAATTAATCAAAAAGCTTAGAACATGCATGCATGCATACAGACGAGAACAAATAGAGCAAGGTCACATTAAAAGGTTAAAGATCACTCCACTGCATGTGTGTGTCCTTCTGAATGTGTGTGTTTCTTCTTTGGAATATTACCATCACATTCATGTTTTTGCAATGTGTGGCCTTCCCTGAGATCTTTTCAGTATAACGCTCCTTTTCTCCTGTTTTTACTCTGTGGCCTTACACATCTATTATGTCATCCAAAACTCGCATCACTTTTTACTTCACTCACTATCTGTACAAAGAGTCCATGAATAAACATCATTTCACACAATTCTAAGTTCCCAGCGACTCCCTGACACTGATGTTACCTCCCATCAGGGTCCAGCTGGTAAGAAGCCCGCAGCAAAAACCCAGAAAGATGAGGAAGACAAGTCCGGGCCAATCTTTGTCCTCATCCCCAATGCTAAAGAACAGAGGATCAAAGAGGAGAAGCAACTGAAGGTATCTGACAGCCCCTTAACATGACATGTCCTGACTCCAGTGGCCCAGTTCAACAGCACTTCCAAACTGTATCTGAGGTATCAACTGGAACTGAAGGATACCCAATTTATTCGTGTGGGTGTCAGCCCACAGTCGGCATAGTTTAACTAACTGGCCACTGGCTAAGAATATTTTAGTTCCCAAAACAGTTTTTAAGGTTATTACAAAGAAAACATCAGTTATTATGTTATTTGAAATCAATCACCCACAGCTCACCTGAAATACCATGGTATTCAGTTTGACTCGTAATGTGTCTTGCAGATTTTGAAATGGAACTTCAACATTCCTCGAGATGAATATTTGGAGCAGCTGAAAACCCAGATGTCCACCTGCTTTGCTAAGTGGCTGCAGGATGAGCTCTTCCACTTTGACTTCCAGAGGCACGTCAAGGCGATAGGAGTCATGATTGAGGTAGTGTTTGGTAAAAAAACAAATTGCATTTTAGCAAAGAGACTAGGTTTGGTAATAAAGTCTATTTGTGTGACAGAGGATGGAAAGTGAGAGTGACGCCACCATCAGCTGTCTGGACCTCATTCTGAAGTGGTTCACCCTGAGGTTCTTCGACACGAACACCACAGTCCTAATGAAGGTGCTGGAATATCTCAAGCTGCTGTTTGCCATGCTGACCAGAGAGGACTACCACCTGACCGAGTACGAGGCAAACTCCTTCGTCCCCTACCTCATACTCAAGGTGAGCACACATCACACAGGGTTCGTACAGTCATTAAAAACCTGGAAAAGTAATGGAAATTCAAAATGCAAATTCCAGGCCCTGGAAAAGTTATAGAAAACAATATTTTTCCCAAAGTTTTGGAAAAGTCATGGAAATGTAACAAAAGTTGCATCAAATATAATTTATATTTTATCTAATCGCCGAAATAGTAATACTATACAGGGCTCGACAGTAACGACTGCCCGATGGCCCGGGGCCCATCTAGTATTTAGCTCGGGCAATGAAGCCTCACCTGCTGGTTGCCCGATCGGGCAATCTATGCCAGTATCATGCAGCTCGCGGATCCAGTAATGAGTGACCCGACAGTAAAACTAAACATATCTATAACTAGTTCAGGTAGTTTGAGAGGTAATTAAAATAGCTACGTGTGATATTCTAACCTGAAGTGTGTGTTTTGTCCGCTCACTGCTGCATGTGATCATGTCGACTCGTCAGCAGCAGCTGATCTCTCTCTCCCGTCAGATTAGACTTCACTCGCGTTTATGTCCATATCGATCAGATCTAGCTAGTTCTAGCTAATTATATGACTATCTGCTTATTAAAAGACACCTAAACAATAAGTGTCGCTATGCAACCGGGTGAGGCCGCAAAGTATAGCGCAGCATTATGCATTTGCTTACATGCGGACCGGAACCCCGAGGCATTACCAACAGATCAACGCACAATCAACCCATACAGGACATCTCTTTCTCCACATTAAGTGTTAGACATTAGAATTGACTATTCTTGTCTGTCACATAAGTGGCGCAACTGAAGCGGTATTGCGCTAAAGGGAAATTATTTTGACCGGAGATATTTAGATTTGCCGGCTAACGGGAACTCTGACGTCGCCATTTTGTGTGCTTCGCGGATGCGCTCGGCTCCTCTCGACTGCTGCTCGGGTCTGCTCGGTCAGCTTCCGGATGAGGAGGCATTCGTTCGACCAACTTACAGTAGATAACATTACAAACATTTTTAACAGGGGCCATAATAGTGTAAATAATGTTTGTTTTGGCAGTTATAACTGAATGTAATGTTTTCTACTTTTTTACATCTGGGAAGGCATTTGCCTTCATCAGATGGAAAGTGTCTTGACCAACAACTTAAGTATTTCTTATAGCTATGCAGGGCATGCAAGCGAGCAAACACAAACAAGAACAAACAAACAAGTGAAATGAAGAATACAATTGAAATTGTACAATATAATATTGTGGTGGTTCATCTTATAATTCAGTCTAGAGAATGCACCAGACAGCATCTAAGACATGCACAAATCTAAATGTTCTAGGGGGAGGCCTCCCAAACCCTTCGTGCGTCATTTCGTCTTCAGGGCAATCTCTATTGGGCTCAGGGCCATCTGTAAATTAGCTTAGATGGCCCACAGGACATTAAAATCCTTAATGTCATGCACTGCTATACTTTATCCCTTTTGGCGAAATTCGCCGTTTTGAATCCAAAATAGGTCGTTTGTGTGATTCGTGTAGATCTGCAATAAAAATATTGTTGGGGTATGGGGTGCTGGGACCCAAAGTAATCTGCGGCCGTGAGCTGTTATGTGCCATCATGACGCACATGGTGTTATTTTTTAATATATTATAATGAAGCGCGAGCTTTGTGCTCGAGTCTTCCTGTCTGTCGGCTGAACTCTGCTGCTCCGGGATGAGGGTCTAACTTCAGCAGCTACATTACCTACGGGTGCGTTCGTTAACAGTAACTGTGCGGTCCGGAGTCACTGTGGCACAGACTGGAGTGCTGGTGAACAGCTGTTAGAACTGGCCGTTCAGGTGTTCAGAGCAGAGCTCTCTGTCTGAGCGGCAGAGCGTGATGTGAACTGAAACGTTTTTCTGTCGCAATATTATTTACCTATCATGCAAAATGCACTTTTGTACGTCTTTTATACATGAATATGTGTCCCCGGTGTGTCAGGGAACTCGCCAAGTGTCAGAAAACACAACCCTCTCTCTTTTCCTCCATACCCAAATCTCTAAAAACGTGGCTGCAACGGATCTGATACAGACTGATCCAGATTTGAAATTATTCTGACGTTAGAAACGGGGAGCTCCGCCTATATGGGCAACTCTCCTTTGCAGGGGGGCGTGGTCAGCTGCAGCTCATTTGCCACAGAATCATTCCTTGTGAAGACAGGGCTGGAATAGAGCAAATGGAGGGAAATGAGGCATGATCTGTTTGGTATTACTGAGCCAAAACGGCAAATGTGTCTTACCTTTGCTGTTTTCTGATCAAAAGTTGTGTTCAATGGCATTACAACGATAAAAACGCTGCTGAAGGTTAATCCAATGTGTCTGTCACTTTGAAATGATTACTGATAATCCATCCTTCCATTTTTGTCAAAAGAGGTGTCAATCATCAAATTGACCGATGGGTTCCAGAGATATGGCAAATCCACCCAAATGACCCCAGAAGTGGTTTTCTTTTTGCTAAACCTCTCTAAAAAGGTCAAATGTCACTTGTTTTGCATCAATCTTGATACAGGGTACTTATTATATGTTATAGTTTGGATTACTAAAGCTTTTAGTCTACTGTCCCATCATTCAAGGGTGGTTTTCACTATAAGTAAAAAATAATTTTTGGACGGACACTAAAACAATTTTTTGGACGGACACTCATTTCAATTCTTTTACTATGTTCAATCTGAATTTACTTTAAAAAAAAAGAAGAAGAAATCTATATTGATTCTGACTTTTCTACATCCAACTCACAGGTTTATCATTGCTTTGAGAAAAAAGATTATTAATGTTCCCCTTTTAGAAGTGAAGATATAGTCATTTGTTCTGGGAATGTCATTTTCGAGCCTGAGGCCTGAAAAACAGGCTCAGGGCTAAACAGGTTAAAGTGTTCTCAAAGCTGGTAAAGGTGCAGCTAGTTTGAATGACTTTGTATACTGCAGGGTAGCTTGTGAATTTACTCCAGGTGGAACTAAAGTCTGATTTAAGACTTGATTATATTTCACATCATTCATCCACATCTGTGAAGTAACTAAAGGTATTAAATACCTTTTACCTCTGAATTGTAGAGGAGTAGAAGTACAAAGTAGCAAAACATTGAAATAATTAAGTAAAGTACTCAAAATTGTACCCAAGTATAGTACTTGAGTTTATGAACTTGATTACTTTACACCAGTGGCTATAAAGATGGAAAGACTAAGCCTTGCACAGAGGCATGAAAATACATTTTCAAAATGCTCAAGAGTGCTGCCAAAATGATAAACTGACTGCTACACAATTAAAATAAATGCTTTTATATATTTCTATTAGATGTGACTCTTTAGCGTTTCTGTTATTATTACCACTGCTGTTGTTCTGACTGCTAAAATCCTCTGTTATTCCTAACGGGGGGGCTCGGATCCTTGTCACCTTTTTCATACCTGATGAGTTTGCATCCCTGAATAATGACAGGGGTAGACATTAAGGGTAAAGGGTAAAATGAACACATGTGTTGCAATAGTAATGTATGCACTTACTACTTGTACTACAACATTTGAATCATCAGTTCTTCCTCATTTTCCTCAATTGTTCATATTTGGTTTATTAAAAATAATGTTGTTAAAAAAGGTCTGCTATTATGAGTATTATTATTAGTATAATGCGCTTTCTGCCTTCCTGTCAGGAGTTAGAACTGTATGTAATAGATTAGATTAGAACCTTCATTATCCTAAACTGCTGGGACATTTCCCTATAGCCAATACCTTTTATATTTTCTGCTCTTCACTTACTTGTCAGCATAGGTCGGCAATGATGTACAGAGCCGACAGAAGACCTTGTTTATATTGGCATCATATTGAGAGGTGCAGTGACGCGTCCTAAAACCAGGAAGTAAGCTGCTGGTTCCCTCGACAAAACAGCAATGGGATTTCTAAACAGGGTTTTGGAAAATAGCTGGAAATAAAGTCTGTGGAAAACAAACCTGTTTTGTTCAGCCAGATAATATCCACATGTCTTCCCTACTTTTATAATTTTCGAATCATAAATCTAATCGATAGATTATAAAAGGGTTTTAGGACGCGTCACTGCACCACTAGAAAACAACTCCATCGATCAAGCTGGCTGAAACGTTCTCTCCCTCTTCTTCTCATACTACCTGTCACTCTCCTTTAACTCCTCCGGTGACTTTCTTTTATTTGAAGATAGTTTTTTTGCCCGGCGCTTGGCCGGTTAGCGCTGGTATTAAAACCATTTTGGCGACAGAACCCAAGCTGCACAACACACTAGGGCTGTCCCGAATACCATTTTTCGGGCTCCGGATATTCGGTAGTAATCAGCAGCGAATATTCGACCCGCACGAACCGCTTTAACACGTGTATTTTGGTGTATTCACAGCATTAATTTTGTTATTCTACAGTATTGTTGTTTTATAGATATTAACCCAATTTGTGTTCTTTGAAATTGAAAAGGATATCGCATTGTGTTTGTTACTTTCGTTACAGTTGTATATGTCTTAAGTGTAATTTGGCTTGGCTTCCTATTTATGAATATGCTTTTATGAAGGAGAGGTAGCGCTGTTGACAGGAAGTTGTTGTTGCTATGGACACAATGTGACGGAGATTAACGGAGAAAAGTAATATCTACATATAAAGACGGAGAAAGTAACAAATAACAATGCCTTTGCGTTTTGGACTACATTTGAAAGTATTCTCATGCTTTTGAAGACCTAAAAAGCAGTTTTTGTTTGGGGGCTTTTTGCAGGGCTTCGTGCGCAATCCTGTGAGGAGGAGGTGGTAGCCGTTTCAGTCTCCATAGTGTTTAAAGTGCGATTGCGAACTGCTTGTTGTTGTTTTGGGTGACCCACGTGTGTGTGGCGATGCGTCGACGAGGAAATATGGCGTCGACGAGGAAATATGGCGTCGACGATATTTTGAAGTCGACGCATCGCTGCAGCACTACTTTTCGACAACCGACTCACGAAACGCTATGTTGTAGCATTAATAAACGAAACGATTTAACAAAATTGCTAGTCAAAATACCTATACCACAGGACAATTTTTTTTTTTTTAAACCAATATTTTTAGTGGAAAGTACGTTATGCTGGCCCGGGGGGTCTAAATAGTGCTTCCGGGCCAGCGAGCCATTTATAATGTCGAGCCCTGAATGATAATAAATACTTTATTGTATAGTAATGAAACGTAGAATGGCATGCTGGTGAGAGATTTTTACAATTACGCCCTCTAGTCTACAGTTGCTTTAGCCAGAAGCTAGTAAGCCTGCTATTTGATTTGTTTCAGATAGGCACAACATGTTTCATATGCAGACCTTATTTTCCTGTTCCATGTTAAACTTAACAATTTTCAGTGTTACCACTGAGAAGGAGTACTTTTTTTGGTCATGGAAAATTAGGTAAAGGTCATGGAAAAGTAATTGAAAATGTGAAAAAGTGTATGAACCTCAGAATAATATGCTGCTGTAATTAGGGTTGCAAAGGGGCGGAAAGTTTCCGTTAAATTTCCGGAAAGTTTCCATGGGAAGTTAAAGAGCCTGTGACAGCCTCCCAACAACTGTTGTGCAATGAAATATTGGGCTACTAGTAATCTCGAACCGTCAGTTTAAAAAAGAAGGTGCGATACCGTTCCGATAAATATCAATAATTTCGAACATCGCGGGGAAATTCCTTCGACTCATTTTGAAGTTTTGGGGGAAGCCGGAAGTGACGTCAATGCGGGAATGCTTCACTGTGCGGTGAGTAGGGTTGGGTACCGAGAACCGGTTCCAACATTTAGATTCCAACGGCATCATTTAGAAATGTGAATTTCGGTTCCGCTTTTCGATGCCTGAGGAAATGTTTCTCGCCGCTCTCCGTAGCCTACTGCATGACTGCGGCGGGGCGGGAAATGTAGCGTTGTACCTACACTTCCTACAGCGTAACCTAGGACCAGGGCGGCAGATCTGTGGAGGCGCTGTGCTGACAGCTCTGGGAGGGGAACAACATGTTTTTACCGTTGGTGCTCATCCTAATTTTCGGCCTTGATGTAACAACATTCATAATTAAGTAAATGTAACACCCTTTTCATCCCGGTTACACTTTTCATTTGCCCTGTACGATGGGCGCTGTAAGTGATGAAAATGGGGGATGTTGGCTTATCTGGCATCCGCAGCCAAAGTGCGAGTGAGCGTGTTGTTATTAGCATCTGGTGCTAGCTGCTCTAACGGAAGAAGAAGATGTTTCTACAATGATGTGGAGGGAGAGTCCTCTCCAGTCAGACTGAGAGGCTGATAACTACAGCTCAGTGAGGTAAAGGACTCTGAGTGTTTAGATAGTTCACTTTAGTCTAAGTTATCTCAGTGGGTCTCAAACGGTTTGATCACAATTTATGTAAACACATATTTCCAAGGCACTCCTTTATAATTATTGGGATAAAACAGGTTTGAAATCATTCCAATGTATACTATAGGACAGTAAACCAGACATATCGTTTTAAACTGGAGATAAAAAAAGATGCATACATAAAATGGTAAGATATGAATGAACAACAAAAATAAAATACGTTGCATGTATTTGTTATTGCCTATGGTAGGTTATTGGTTATGTTCACATACTTATTTAATTATTCAAATGTAAACCGATCTTTTTCATATGGGTGTTGAGAGTTGTACCCCCTAGATCTAGTCTCTAGTAATTCTGCTTAAAGTGCACCAGATTGAAGCATTTTACTTTAAAATGTTCAAACATTTCTTCCCGGTATGCCTGAGAAGGCAGATATGCTTGTTTTTCTCAACAAGAACTGTTTTTAAATGGGGGGGGGGGACTGTTGCACTGTTGTAGCTTCAGTGGTTCTCAGGTTACAGTTGCATAGCACTAAATATAAACAGACTGATTAATGTGAATATTACTGTAAACTAACCTGTGTAAAAGTTTCTCGAATAAATGTCATTTTTTTGGTGGAAGAAGCATGTATCATTTTTTTACCCTGCCCCTCAAAGAATCGGAATTGAGAACCGTTAAGAACCGGAATCGAAAAGTAGAATCGGAATCGTGGAAATTCAAACGATACCCAACCCTAGCGGCGAGAGAGCCAAACACGGACAAAGTGTGTTGTCATGCGTAGAAATGGTGAATTGCTGAGTTTAGGCACGTTAATAACGTTTTAATGAAGTTGAATACAGTATATTCATATTTGTCAGTGCTTTCATGTCAATTAGGTGAACATAAACATAAATGATCGTGGTGAAGATGATGATTAAATGATGATTAAAAATCGGTAGTGAGAGCTGCTGAATTTCCTCCCGTCGGATGTGATATAAAAACAAATCGATTATTTTTGTAGTTGTAAACTCAAGTGGATGAAACTACATTTATTAGTGCTTTCATGGCAATTCGGTGAACATATGATGCATTAAATGATCGTGAGGATGATGATGATTTAAAAAATCGTTTGTTTGAGCCGGTCTGCATTTCCTGATGAGAAAACAAACCGATGCTTTTTGTAGTTGTAGTACACCAACATGGATTAAACGTGTTTTTTTTACCACAATGTTGGGGAAATGTGCAGTGGCGGACTGGCCATCGGGACGAATCCCGATGGGCCGATACTGAAGTGGGCCGGTCGGATAAGTCACTAGCACATCCCCCACTCCCCCCGTTGACAATTTACTAGCGGTACCGAAGTGGGCCGGTCGAGTGTCCCGGGATGATTTTTAGTCCCAGTCCACCACTGGCTACATGACCGTATTATCGCCCATATTGACGCACCTAATTCCTAAACTTCTAACGGATACAACATAAACCGATCCTTCAGCCTCATATGAGCTCTCAGACACGTTCAAAATTAAACTGTCATCGCTGTCTGAGCTTGCTGCTGTGTGCGCCATCGTGTGTTTACATGCAGATGCTGGGATCCTGAACAGTGCAGCTGGAGCGCTTGGCCCGCAATGACGTCACACATAATTTGCCGGGACTTGAAGGATCCCCGAGAAGATCCAGAATATGGTCACATTGAAGGGCAGATTAATGGTTATCAAAGTACAAATATCCAAAATCAGTTCAGTAACGGTTTTCAAGGGGGCAATGTTTACTCAAATTGATGGGTGTGGATGATGGGGGAAACTCGTGTCACAACAAAAAAAACATGACATTTCAACAGATTTTTTTTTTTATATAAAGTAGAACAGAACAAGTTTGAATTATTTTATTGAACAATTATTTGCTTCATTGAAGAACGAAAACAGGAATGTTGAGTTAAATGTTACTCATCCCCCCCAACCCCACTCATTAAAAAATGAACAAAAATGCACCCCCCATCCAAAAATCAAAGTCCCATTCAAAATGTTAAATGAAAAGAGCCCTTCTCCCTCCAAAAAGTCCCATTTAAACATGCAAATCTTCCTTCAAGCAACCCTCTGCATTTTGGCTAAACCCTTTCAGTCAACGTGCTCTTCCTGGGCCTCATCAACATCCAACTCTTCCTCTTCAGTGTCACTGTCCAGCCTTGTTGAGGATGGCTCTGTGTCAGGCTCAGAGAGCCTTAGGCTTGCCCGGATGCCAACCAGTTTTTCCACTCTCACATTTGTGAGCCTGTTGCGAACCTTTGTGTGGTCTCAATAGCCATGCAGTAAGCAGTGTGCTATGGCATGCAGTGTTTCCCCTACCATAGTCTTGGAGGGGCGCTGCGCCCCGCCAACGGAGCCCTGCGCCCCGCCACCGGAGCCCTGCGCCCTCCCTGAAATTCAAGGTGGTAAAAAAAAGGAAAGGGTTATGTGTGTGTGTGTGTGTGTGTGTATATATATATATATATATATATTTATATAGCACCAAATTGCAACTAATCTATATCTACTGTCACTTTTCACATTGAACACCTAGGGGAAACACTGGCATGGATATTCAAGTGTACTTGAATGGCATCTGTTTGTTTTAGTCAATATTATGCTAAAATATACTTTCCCCAACTATATTTAAGTTCCCTATGAAGAGCCAACCTTCAATTTTGAAATTGTATTCCCGTTTATTCCCGTGGAAAGTTTCCATCTTTGAAAATTCCCGGAATTTTGCAACCCTAGCTGTAATGCTCGCTTTGCTAACAGCTTCTTCTCTTCAGGTTGGAGAGCCAAAGGATGGAGTCCGCAAAGATGTTCGGGCGATACTGGCCATGCTGTGTAAGGTGTACCCAGCATCCAAGGTCTTCCCTTTCCTCATGGAAGGAACCAAGTCCAAAAACTCCAAACAGAGAGCTGGTAGGTGTCTACAAGCTGAACTTCTGTTAGGGCTAGGCGGTATGACAAAGAACTCGTATCACGGTATTTTCCAAATTATACAAGTATTACGGTATTTATTTATTCTTCAATAATTGGAAATGTATTTACATTTATATGTTTTGGCCCCACAAAAAAAACACCTTATAAGTGCTGGCCCTCATGAGTCTTATGATGCCTTCACACCGGACGCGATGCGAATATTCACTTCGCTCTTATCGCATCGCTCTAAACGCTCGAGTTTCACCGCGGCTGTCAGCTGTGTTTACTCGCATCATTCAAACAAGACGCGCTGGGTCGGGGGCTACAACTACAACAACATTTGGGGGATGCTCCGATCGCCAATTTTGGGGCCGTTCGCCGGAATCAGTATCGGCCGATACCGATCGCCGATCCGATCGAGTGGCGGGGCCTAAATGGAAGATTTAAAGTGATGTTTCAATCTCAGTTAATGGGCTCATTCACTGCAGCTTCCACAAACAACAATCAACTTAATTATTACATTCAAATGATGTACATTATTCAAGTTTACATTCACTTTGGATAATAACACGGGAGAAATGAGCGGAATCGCTCTCTTTTCCTCTCTCCCTCTCTCTCTCTCTCCCTCTCTCTCTCCCCCTCTCTCTCTCTCCTGTCCTGACAGCCTGTCAGTATCTCATGCAGCTCACTGATCCAGTAATGAGTGACCCGAAGAATACATATATTTATAACTAGTTTAGCTTGTTCCAGAGGTAGATACAATTGCTAAGTGTGTTTGTTAGGTCTTGTGTGTTTCGCTCCGCTCACCGGTCCGTCACAGCGGGCGGAGCTGCAGGATTTCTGCTTCACACACGTTGCATACCGCTATTTTACTGTCTTTTTCGGACACCTTAAAATAATGCCAGACCGGTAAAGCCATTTTGGCGAGCTTGTTTTGCTGCGCACAGAGAAAAGTGTCATGTATTTTACGTCATGCGATCGGCTCTCGCGATTGGCATGTTTAGAGATCGGTGACCGATCGATCGGAGAATCCCTAGTACATTTATAAACACTGTTATTGGTCCAGTTTCTGAACAAATATGAGGAACCATGGGCTCTGATGGCTATCACCCAGAGCCAATGGCTGCTGTTTGGTTTTCTGATTCAGCGACGACAGGCTAAGATTCTCACTGCTGATCCTTTTTAAATGGACAAAGACGGGGGGAGTAGAGTTCAGTATTGGATGAGAATTATTCAAACAAATGTTTATTTGGTTTCCTCAGAATGTCTGGAGGAGTTGGGTTGTTTGATAGAGGGCTATGGGATGAATGTATGTCAGCCGACTCCAGCCAAGTCTTTGAAGGAGATTGCCGTTCACATCGGGGACAGAGACACGTCTGTCCGCAATGCCGCCCTCAACACTGTGGTGGCTGTCTACAACGTGAGCGGGGACCAAGTCTACAAACTAATAGGAAATGTAAGATGGAGAAGATATCACTGTTATCTTTGTTGGGTGTCACATTACAACAACAACAATCCAATATATTTCCAATCCTTTCCAGTTGTCAGAGAAAGACATGAGCATGCTGGAGGAAAGAATCAAGCGTTCAGCGAAGAAGGCTGCTGCAGCTTCTGCCAAGCCCAGCGCCGCAGAGAGGACCCAGAGAGAGCCCCCCGCTAACCCCAATGCCACCTTCCGCCGCAAGCCTGCACAGGAAGACCCCAACAAACTCAAGTAAGTCCCCTCTGAGTCAGGGTTGTCACTGTTAGCTGGACCAAAACAAGATGGGAAGCAATTGACACTTGCCGAGCACAAAATACAGCATAATTTTGAGAAACTAAATAATCAGCGTGTTCATTTAAAAAAGACATTCAAATCAATCGAGTGTAGCAGGTTTTTTTTTTTTACTAGATTTATGCTTAACTTTGCCTGAAAATTACAATGAAAAAAATGAATGCAGGGTTTTATATGTTGAGTCGTGTGGGTTTTTGAGTGAGATGCGGCACAGCAGCCTGTCAGTTTACTCTTGCTGGGTTAGTTTGGCTATTATCATTTATATTTATCTGCAACAATGGATATCAGGAAGTGGTTCATGAAAGGAATGTGGCAACTCAGCGCCAGATGCAGGCACATTAGAAGACATCAGTTACGTTACCAACGAGCTAGCAAGCCAGCCAGGGACAAGGGAGGCTGGCAATCAATTATATTTTGAAGAGAAATTGACTCTCAAGCCGGCTCTCTCACAAACTCCTGCTCTGCACAAGCAGACCGCTGCACATGCTCTCTGCCTTGCTCAATCTCTCTCTCTCCCTTTCTCTCCATCGCTCAACCTCACTCCACCTCTCCACCCTGAGTGCGCTCAAGTTTGCCTGCGTGCTTGCCCAAGTTGGCACAGCGTTACAAATGTGCCACAAAACCAACCCCTCTGTTTCCGTAACAACAATTCACGAGCGCCTCCCTCACCCCCCCGCCCAGAGACGTATGTCTGCCGCCGGGTCTGATACAGGGTACTTATTATATGTTTTACTTTGGATTCCTAAAGCTTTTAGTCTACCATCCCATCATTCAAGGGTGGTTTTCACTATAAGTAAAAAATAATTTTTGGACGGACACTAAAATGTACAGTTTTTTACCATGTTCAATCTGAATTTTCTTTAAAATAAAAAACATCTATATTGATTCTGACTTTTCTACATCCATCTCACAGGTTTATCATTACTTTGAGAAAAAAGATTATTAATTTTCCCCTTTTTAGAAGTGCAGTTATGGTCATTTGTTCTGGAAATGTCATTTTCGAGCCTGAGACCTGCAAAACAGGGATTGGGTTCAACAGGTTAAAACGCAGGAAATAAAAAAAGGAACTCACCTTGTGATAAACCCGCAAGAGAAAAAGCATTTGAGCTCCATACTGTTTCAGAAATAATCCTTGACATGGTTTGAACAGGATGGTGTTTTATCACAGCAGAATTTAAAGGAGACCTATCATGCTATATTTGAATAATATATTGTAGGGCCATACCTATATAAGGTATATTTATATGTTTTCTTTTTCAAAATACCAAACAGATCATGCATTTTAGCCATGCCTCATTTCGCTCTATTTTGCGCTCCTCCACCCCTGTCTTTGCATATTTTTTTAATATATATACAGTATATATATATATATAATGGGACACAGGGTTCGGTCCGGATTGATTTGAAGTTCGGTCCGGAGTTTGAGAAGCCCTGACCGTTTAATGTTTTAATCCGAACTAAAACTCAACACAAAATCAATACTGATGTTTTCATTGTTGGTTGAATCAATCGAGCAGCCTACATTCAAAGCCTTACTGATGATGTACAAATAGATGATCATTGGGTGGGAAACATCCAACCAAAACACACTGTTATTGAATGATTATTTTACAGGCAGACCGTATCATGTTTCCAGATAAATGAACTCCTCTTTTTCAAAAAATGTCTTGCATATTAATAAAATGTCCTGTACTAAACCCAACTTTTTCAAATTTGTATTCATTATCCATTCTATTGACAAACGGACCAGTAGTGTAGTTCCCTTCATGCCATAAATCTTTTGAATGTTTGTCTTCTGCTCAAACTAATCTGTCCTTCTCTTTTCGTTGTGTTTGAGTCATTGCATGTTGTATTGCTTTCACCGACACTCATTTTATTTCAAATGAAAATTGGCACATAAAGTCCTCGCCGTGTGTGTGTGTGTGTGTGTGTGTGTGTGTGTGTGTGTGTGTGTGTGTGTGTGTGTGTGTGTGTGTGTGTGCACAGAACTCT
>CALSBZ010042230.1:339446-350539 GCA_943591055.1 Gobionotothen gibberifrons | reverse complement strand
TGGACTGTGTGTGTGTGTGTGTGTGTGTGTGTGTGTGTGTGTGTGTGTGTGTGTGTGTGTGTGTGTGTGTGTGTGTGTGTGTGGTGTCTCTTAACCCTTCATCTTTCTTCCTGTGTGACTTCCTCTTGCTCTGCCTCCGGAGCAGAATCATGTATCGCACGTATAGGATGTGAGTACCTCCTTCCCCGCCTCTTCTACGTGTTGTCATTGTAACAACTCCTCTCTGAATGCAATCTAACATTCATCATTCATAAGACGAATGGACCGAAAAGTTAGCTGTCACATTTGAGTTTTAGTCTTGCTTCTTCACATTGCAGAGAATCAGTGTCTGTTCCGGACTAATGTTCAAAATGTGCTGCTGTCACTTTGCAACGTGATTCATTCTTCTTCCCTATCATCCCCTTGTCTTACTTATCCATGTTGTCTTAACTGTACCTGGAAATGAGATGAACTGTGCTCTGCTTGGTCTTATAATGTCAGCTACAAATATATAATGTTTTCTTGAAGAATCTGCCTTTTGACAGCTGCAAAAGGCCCATTACACCTAATAATGGTCATGTACACTGAACAAAAATACAATAGCAACACTTTTGTTTTTGCTCCCATTTTTCATGAGCTGAAATCTACTTACACAAAAGGCCTATTTCTCTCAAATATTTCTCACAAATGTGTCTAAATCTGTGTTAGTGCGCACTTCTCCTTTGCCAAGATAATCCATCCACCTTACAGGTGGGGCATGTCAAGCTGATCAGACAGCATGATTATTTTGCAGGTGTGCCTTAGGCTGCTCACAATAAAAGGCCACACAGTTTCACATCCGGCATCTTGACCTGCAAGATCGTCTGAGACCAGCCACCCGTCAGCTGATGCAACAATCGGTTTGCTAACGAAATAACTTCTGCACAAACTGTCAGAAACCGTCTCGGGGGAAGTTCATCTGCATGCTCGTCGTCCTCACCCTGCTCCTTACTTGAATGCAGTTTGTCGTCGTAACCGACTTCAGTAAGCACACGCTCACCTTCGAAGGTGTCTGGCACTTCGGAGAGGTGTTCTCTTCACGGATACATCCTGGTTTTCACTGTACTTAACTCTATAAAGGAGATGTGTTGCACTGCGTGAGGCAAACGTTGGTCACACCAGATACTGACTGGTTTTCTGACACCCTACAGTTCTTACAGTAATAAATGTGTCTTTTCAAAATAAAAGTGCACATTTTAGAGTGGCCTTTACTTGTGACTAGCCTAAGGTACACCTGTGCAACAATCATGTGGTCTAATCAGCATATTGATATGCCACACCTGTGAGGTGCATGGATTATCTCGGGAAAGAAGAAATGCTCACTAACAGTCAGACATTTTGTGAACAATATTTGAGAGAAATAGGCCTTTTGTGTACATATAAAGTCTTGGAACTTTGATTTCAGCTCATGAAAAGTAAGAGCAAAAACCAAAGTGTTGAGTTTATATTTTTGTTCAGTGTATATCCTAAACCTTTATTATTTACAATTTCTGTTGGTTTAAGGCTGTCAAATCTGTACTAAAAGTGACGATACTGATATGAGGTTTTAAATTGTATCATTCAAATGTTCTAATAAATCTCAGTTACCAATTATGATGGGTTACTATGAACCCGGCTAGATCTACCAAGGCATTGCATAGAAATTGGTTCATCTAAACATAGTAATCATGTGGGTGTCTTGTGGTGTGTTCAAACATGAAGTACATTTTTCACGCGACACAATTTGATGCTAGCCCAAGTGAGAAATTCACACAGCTCTGTTTTCACCCATTGTTGTGATGCTCCTGACGTCATGAGGTTGTTAAATATCAGAAATGATAGCGGTATGTATACCCAGCACTCTATGACAGTAACTTATATGGTGACTTCTATGCACAAAGATCACTTGGAAATGTATTTTTAAAAACCTCAGGCTGGTATAAACGATAACGTTCCTTGTCCTTAGAATGTTTGTCTTTTTCCATATAGGTGTTTCCCCTCCTTTCTGAAGGAAACTAATGCTAAATGTTTGTTATAGATCAGTGCTGATCAGCTCTTATCCTGTCAACCCAACTGTAATTTGGATCAGATCAGGCTTCATATGATCACTCTCATATCAGTTTCTTCCAGACAGATCTTCATAAGACTCAAAGCAGGGATATCCTGGAGAGTGAACATATGCTACAGATCAATGACTATATTTAAATTGTGTTAAACTCAAATGTATGTCTTACATTTAATTGTATTGATTTGTTTTATTGTACTTTTTTTATGAAAGTTGCAATATGAAGATCACTGTTTGGAAGTCAACATGTTATCCTCCTTTTTTGATTTGACCCTGAACTGAAAACATGTATTCATTACATTGAGGACCATAAGAGATATATTCACTGCCACGGATTCTGAAATGAATAAGTCAAGGTTTGTGTCTGTCAGGACCCGAGCTAAAAAGCACTGATCTGCAATACAATCAACTAAATATACTGCCCCCCATCTATCCTTCTATCCAGCCAAGCCCGTCAGAATGCCCAGCACAGCGAGTCCTCCCACCCCTCTATTCCAAAGGAGTTCCAGTTGGACCTGGACATGATCGAGATGGACCAGAGCAGAGTGTGTGAGCTGCCGGATCTGGTCCAACACAAGCTGGACGGGCTGCTGGAGCCCATCAAGATCCCTGAACCCAAGTAGCCACCCAAAACATCTTGGCAATAATATTCCCAACTGTTGTGCTTCAGCATACAATTCTGTGTCTGACTTCAAATATTTTTGTGTTTTAAAGGATGCGTTCTGTCTCTCCTCACTATGATGACCTCCACAACAGCACGGCCTCCACAATCAACTTTGTTATCTCTCAGGTGGCTAGCGGGGACATTAACAACAGCATACAGGCACTGGCACAGGTATGGAAACATGAAAATGATGTCTAACCTCTAGAAGTGGCAAAACTCATAAAAAAATCATTCAAGGTTATTATTTGTCATACGAACATAGCTACAGTGTAGTTATGACGATGAAAATCTTAGGTCACAGGCTCCTCCACAGTGCAACCCAATAAAACAGATGAACATAAAAATATAGTGCAAGTAAAATACAAAAAGAAAAATAGTTTAAAAAAGTGAAATAGTGCAATAGTGCAATAAGAGTCTAAATGACAGTTATTGGAATATGATATATTAGATAAATTATTTCTAAGTAGCAGCTGCCGTACCAGGCAGGGATGCAGCCAGTCAGGATACTCTCTATGGTGCACCTGTAGAAGTTGCAGAGTGTCCTGGAGTCCATGTTGAATCTCCTCAGCCTGCGGAGGAAGAAGAGCCGCTGTCGAGTTTTTTTGGTCATGGTAGTAGTGTGAAGAGTCCATGTCAGGTCCTGTGGACACAGAGGAACCTGAAGCTGCTGACTCTCTCCACCGTAGTCCCATTGATGGCGATGGGGGCGTGTCCCTCTCTCTGCTGCTTCCTGTAGTCCACAATCAGCTCCTTGGTTTTGCTGACGTTGAGATGGAAGTTGTTATCCTGGCACCAAGATGTCAGGTTTTCGACCTCCTCTCTGTACGCCGTCTCGTCGCCGTCGGTGATCTGGCCGATGACGGTCGTGTCGTCAGCAAACTTCACAATGGCTGTGTGTGGCCACGCAGTCGTGTGTGAACAGGGAGTAGAGGAAAGGGCTGAGCACGCAGCCTTGAGGGGCTCAGGTGTTGAGGGTCAGGGTGGAGGATGTGATGTTTCCCACCCGCACTGCCTCGGGTCTGCCCGTCAGGAAGTTCAGGATCCAATCACAGAGGGCGCTGTTGAGCCCGAGGTCTCAGATGCCCCTTTCACACGAACGCGGTTCCAGGGCCAGTTCGGAGCTAGAGCCTGATGAGCACCGTTTTTTCCTGTTCACACCGCAGCGGAGCCGGCTCTAAGCACCAAAAAATGGTCGGTCTAGAAGCAAGAACCGCATACGTCATGCTTACGTCGGAAGGGGGAGAGATTAACCTGAGCTAACAGTTTATGGCGAGTACAGCAAATAAAAGTTTTAACAAGCAGTAGCACTGACCAAAGTGACTAGAACGCAACCATACACTTACAATAATAAACACACTTTAGAAAGTCAGGCAACACTAACCAGGCTTCGTGTGATTGTTTATTTGTACCTTGACCATCCGTTCGGTGTTATTGATCATTGTGGAGAGCAGGCAGACTAGGGATGTTAAGATTCACCGATTCGCATCGGTGCACCGGCATAAACGTGCAAGTTGCGAGTGCACTGGTTGAAAGAGTGCACATCGGCTACAGTTTGGGTTGAACTCGCGATTAGGGTTGGGTATCGTTTGAATTTCCACGATTCTGATTCAGATTCTACTTTTCGATCCCGGTTCTTAACGGTTCTCAATTCCGATTCTTTGAGGGGCAGGGTAACAAAATGATACATACTTCTTATACCCATACTTATATAAGGCATTTTTATACTTTTAATTTTTCAAAATACCAAACAGATCTTGCATTTTAGCCATTCCTCATTTCTCTCAATTTAACACTGTCTTTTCATGGGCTGATTCTGTGAGAACAGCACCATCTACAGGCCTGGCATATGTACTACAGCGTCTCCAGCACTTTCGAACGGCAATGTCCGTGGCTGTCTCCTCCTGATTGGTGGAGTTGGCCCAACTCACTTCTGTGACGTCATAGAAGTGTTCAAATCTGGATCAGTCTGTATCACATCCGTTGCAGCCCCTTTTTAAGAGATTTGGGTATGGAGGAAAATAGAGAGGGTTGTGTTGTCTGACACTTGGTGAGTTCCCTGGAACACCGGGGACACATATTCATGTATAAAAGACGTACAAAAGTGCATTTTGTATGATAGGTCACCTTTAATAAAAAGTACATTAATAAAAAGTGCATGAATAAAAAGTTACAGTGCAGTTTAAGATATGAATAGTTCACACAGAAGTTCCATTTTACTGATGCCTTTCTTTAAGGTTTCTCGGAACATGAGCTGTGTACGCTTGTATGGATACGTCCCGAGCAGCATACACAGAGAAAACCAGCCAGGACAGAGTCCCCAGACACTGATTCCCTGGGGTTACTAGCCCCAAATGTTCATTAACCAAAAACGAAACACAACCGCTCAGTTTCAATTTAAAAGCAGCGGCAAGAAGAAAAGTCTTCAGCCTGGATTTAAAAGTAGTAAGAATTGCAGCGGACCTGCAGGTTTCTGGGAGTTTGTTCCAGATATTTGGAGCATAATAACTGAACGCTGCTTTACCATGTTTAGTTCTGACTCTGGGGACAGAAAACTGACCAGTCCCTGAAGACCTGAGAGATCTGGATGGTTCATAGTTTAGCAGTAGATCAGAAATGTATTTTGGGCCTAAACCATTCAGTGCTTTATAAACCAGCAGCAGTATTTTTGAAATCTATTCTTTGACACACAGGAAGCCAGTGTAAAGATTTCAGAACTGGAGTGATGTGATCCACTTTCTTAGTGTCAGTGAGGACTCGAGCAGCAGCGTTCTGAATCAGCTGCAGCTTTCTAATAGATTTTTTAGTGAGACCTGTAAAGACACCATAGTCCAGTCTACTGAAGATAAACACATGGACAAGTTTTTCGAAATCCTGCTGTGACATTAGTCTTTTAATCCTAGATATGTTCTTTAGGTGATAGTAGGCTGATTTAGTAACGGTTTTAATGTGACTGTTGAAACTCAGGTCAGAGTCCATGACTACACCTAGATTTCTGGCTTTATCTGTTGTTTTGAACATTGCAGACTGAAGCTCAGCGCTAACTTTTATACGTTCTGCCTTGGCTCCAAAAACCATTACCTCAGTTTTGTCTTTGTTTAATTGGAGAAAGTTCTGACACATCCAGTCATTGATTTGTTCAATGCTCTTACTCAGTGTTTTAACTGGAGAATAGTCTCCTGGTGAAATGGTTATGTAAATTTCATCCGCATAACTATGGTAACTTATTTAGTTGTTTTTCATTATCTGAGCCAGCGGTTGTAGACGTTAAAGAGAAGGGGCCCCAAGATGGAGCCTTGAGGAACCCCACATGTCATATTTGTCAACTCAGATTTGTATTTACCTATAGAAACAAAGTTGTTTCTGTCCTTTATGTAGGATTCAAACCAATTTAGAACTGTTGATTAAAGTCCCACCCGGTTTTCCAGTCGGTCTAGTAATATGTTGTGGTCAACAGTGTCAAACGCAGCACTGAGATCTAATAATACTAACACTGAAGTTCTGCCACTGTCTGTGTTTAAGTGGATGTCATTGAAGACCTTTACAAGAGCAGTCTCAGTGCTGTGGTTTGGACGAAATCCTGACTGCAACACATCCAAACAGTTATTTAAATGCAAGAAATTACTCAACTGTTGAAAAACTACTTTTTCTATGATTTTACCTAGAAATGGCAGGTTTGATATCGGCCTGTAGTTGTTCATTACTGAAGCGTCTAGATTATTCTTTTTTAAGAGCGGTGTAATGACTGCAGTTGTCAGGGTCTGTGGAAAAATACCTGAATGGAGAGACTTGTTTACTATATGAAGTAGATCTGAGGCCATGCAATGAAAAACATTTTTGAAAAACCCTGTTGGAATAATATCAAGGCAGCAGGAGGAGGATTTCAGAAGTTGTATAATGTCCTCTAGGTTTTTATCATTAATCAGATGGAATTGTGTCATGGTGTTTGTGTCCACTTAAAATCAATTCAGAGACAAAACATTTGCTGTACCTGATGCAGAGGCACTGACTGCTTGTCTGATTTTCTGAATTTTGTCAGTGAAGAAGTAGGGCTACTCGATTATGGCAAAAATCATAATCTCGATTATATGGGTCAATAATTGTAATTGCGATTATTAAATGCGATTATTCATTGATTTTGAAAACATCCATTTATTGTATTTTAAAACAAATACAAATAATAATTTGAACTTTTTAACTGTTGAATTATACGTTCAGGGTAATCAACTGAAAAACCAATATCAAATAAATTATACATTCATATCTACATTTAAATAAATAATATCAAAATAATAAATACCAATAAACAAGATCAACAAACATGTTGCAGTGCACTGTCACAACCTGAAAACTCCTTAACATATAGCCAACATTTTGGTAAAACATATTCAACATATTCCACTCAGTTAAACATTAAAGGCTGGCCCACCGTCATGGTCCAGAAGTAACAGTAAATAAATGTTGAACTACAATTTAAGACCAAATAAAAATGTTTTGGCCACCATGGCAAAATAAAAAATAAAAAAACGTCTATATTGATTCTGACTTTTCTACATCCAACTCACAGGTTTATCATTACTTTGAGAAAAAAGATTATTAATTTAACCCTTTTAGAAGGGAAGATATGGCCATTTGTTCTGGGAATGTCATTTTCAAGCCTGAAACATGAAAAACAGGCTTGGGGTCTAACAGGTTACATTTTTTTTTGCTAGAAACTAGGGCTGCTCGATTATGGCAAAAATCATAATCTCGATTATTTGGGTCAATAATTGATATCACGATTATTAAAAAAAGGATTATCCATTTCATTTGAAAACATCAATTTATTGGAGAAAAAAAATGTGAACAGTATGTTTTTAACAGTTGATGACCCTGAACTTTAAGTATAACTCAACAGAATTTTTTTTTTTTAAATAATCGTTATATTTCGATTACGTTGTTTTCGTAATCGTTGCAAGCCATAATCGTAATTTAAAATACTATTAATTGAGCAGCCCTATGAAGAAGGCAAAGTCATTGCAGGCCCTGGTGGATAGAAGTTCAGAGGCTACTGACACTGGGGGGTTAGTTAGTCTGTTGACGGTAGCAAACAAGGCACGTGCGTTGTTTTTGTTTTTTCTGTTCTCACGCCCATGGCCTTTTTCCATGGAGATATTTTTTTCCCAGTCACTTCCTTTACCCTAGTTGGAGCAATGGCATCTATAACATTTTTTATTTTTGAATTAAAATGATCTACTAGCTCATTTACTGAGATGTTAGCAGGGGCAAGTGTGGAAGAAAAATTCTGAGTAAACATTTCCCTAGTATTTTCAGTTAAATATCGCTTTGTGGTTACCTCTTTTTGAACAAATGTGTGAACAGAAATAGAGCTCTCAAAGAAAACACAGGAATGATCAGAGTGCAACATCAGTCACCACAACCTTAGAGATATTCAGACCCTTTGAGATAATTAAGTCCAGAGTGTGCCCCTTATTGTGCGTGGGCTCCGTCACATGCTGAGTTCAGACTCATTACAACACACATCACAAGAAATAAAATCCAGAAAAACACACTTGACTCAATCGTGTTACTCAAGCTCCTCTGTTATTTTGAAGGATTGGAACGGTTACAGTGGACTCAATTCTTCAGGGGGGAGGGGGGCTTCTCTGTGAGCTAGAGCTGCTGATTTCTGCCCCGTGTTCTCCGGATCAGTAAATTAAATCCAATATTCAGAGTGCATTTTTTACTTCTGATCACTTTGCTGGGAGAAATGTTTTAAAACTCGTGACCTCAGTCTGAAATGTTTCTGCCGATTCAGTCTCTGTGTCAGCAGAGTATCTTCCATCAGAACAAAGTGAACACGTCTGTCCGAGGCAAACAGACACTCACCTTTTTTAAATCGCGCTGTTCATATTTAACTGTTGGTCCTAATGTCACCTTTTTCACATCTCAGTTTGCAGGTATGTGTGTCAGCGTGGAGAACAGGCAAGTCTCCTAAGAAAAGAGGAGATTATTGGCTTCATCAATAATTTTCCCATGCCGCATATAATAGTTCCTACCAACAGTCTGTAGCCTGACTCTGTAGATCCTGTGTCTACAGGTGTTGCTAACAAATAGGGAAATTAGTGTGTACAAATAAAGGGTGGCGTGCAATATAGTTTTATTTTCATCTGAAAAAAGTGTCCCCACCACTTTTCAAAACAAAGTGACGCCCATGGAAAAGAGTAATAAGTAAACATAATTGTCTTATGTGGCTTATTAAATGCATAACATTCTTTATTTTAAGGAAAACTGCAAATGTATATTCTTCAGAAAAATCATATCAAACAAGTAGCCCTCCATATTCCTCGTTATCCTTCAGGTAGCTCTCAGTCTCAAAAAGGTTGGTGACCCCTGCCTGTTGGCTCATCTCACATTTGCCATCTTTTATGTGTATGTTCAATCAGTATTAAAGGTAAATGTAGCTTTAGACATTGTTTGTATCTTGAATTTAACTTTAAGCAAGAAATCGGTCAGTGCTTTAATGACAGAAAGCTGAGTTCTCCTGCTTGCGTAGCCATGCCCGCATTGCCTACAGATACCAGGATGCATTGGGAAGACCACTAACGCCGCTTTGAGGTGATCAAATGTGTGGTTTGTCCCTGTAGATCGACGAGGTGTTGCGTCAGCAGGACAAAGCAGAAGTCATGTCAGGACACATCGACCAGTTCCTCATCGCTACCTTCATGCAGCTCAGACTCATCTACAGCACACACATGGCTGATGACCGGCTGGACAAGAGGGACATCATCAAACTGTACAGCTGCATCATAGGGAACATGCTCTCTGTGAGTCACTGCCTGATGTCAGATACAGGAACCTCTGTGTGAGGCTGAGGGGGACAGATGATGAGACTCTCTCTTTGTCTGTTAGTTGTTCTCTATAGAGTCCCTGGCCAGAGAGGCATCTATGGGTGTGTTGAAGGACCTGATGCACGGTTTGATAACTATGATGCTGGACGCCAGAGTGGAGGACATACGTGATGGACAGCAGGTCATCAGATCCGTCAACTTGATGGTCACCAGAGTGCTGGAGAAGTCTGACCAGACTAACATGATCAGGTTAGTATACAGAAACTGCTCACATCCCTCTTTTCACGGGTTTACCTGAGCTATAGAGAGCGCCGGGTCTAGATTTGAAACGGGCTTAATACAGACAGGCATGTAATCCTGATGGTTTCACTTTTGTAAGTAGTTATATGTATTATTATGTTGCCCGTTATTTTAATACAATATTTTCCCCTAGTTTGCTCGGTTGGTTTGCTCAAACTCACGGTTATGAAAAACTCAAGTCCTTCATGGTTACTATATATGTTAATAATTCAGCATCAAACTTAAGGCTGTTCTCCCTCCCTGCCTCCGCAGTGCTCTGCTGGTTTTGCTTCAGGACAGTTTAGCTACAACAACCCCCCCTATGTTCTCTGAGCTGGTGATGAAGGTAAGAGGCTCGAACACCCTCCTCACACTGTAATGTGCCTCATCACACACCTCAAACTGACTCTCGGCTCTGTGTATGTCTGCCCAGTGTCTGTGGAGGATGATCCGCTTTCTCCCAGAGTCCATCAACACCATCAACCTGGATCGGATCCTGCTGGACGTCCACCTCTTCATGAAAGCATTCCCCAAGGAGAAACTAAAGCAGCTGAAGAGTGATGTTCCTCACAGAACCCTCAAGACTCTGCTACACACACTCTGCAAGCTGACCGGGGCCAAGGTAACACACACACATGCACACAATGTATTGGATTATATTCAGAGGTATTGTTCTACTGTGTTCAGAATCGGAACCCCTTTATTTGTCCCCACAGAAGGGACATTTACATTGTTACAGCTAAAGTGAAGATGGAGACAGAAATACTATTAGATAAAGGGCATGCACATAATATTTAAAATGAAAAGTTATTACAAAGTACACATGCTGTTAGAAAATTAGCAGCGGCAGTATTTATAAAATACATTAAGTGTAAGTAAGATGGCACCCAGTAATAATATACACTACAGTGGTGTCGTAGTCTTGTTTTTACATCATTGTGTGTGTGGGTGGTTTATTGTTTTAACTTACTGAGTTTTGAAACATGTCTTCTATCAATGCACTGACAAACAGATCCTGGACCACCTGTCCATGATAGAGAATCGGAATGAGTCAGAGTTGGAGGCCCACCTGAGACGGGTGGTCAAACACTCTGGAAACCTGTCTGGACAGAAGAGTGACCGAGGCAACGAGAAGAGTGGTCTGCGCACGGTGAGCATCACAAACCAAACACACAACATACACTGACAAGGCCATGCTTTCTGGCTCTTCAGATGTTGTTTATGGGATGACTGTAGGGATGGGTATCGTTTGAAATGTATC
>CALSBZ010042230.1:323054-333511 GCA_943591055.1 Gobionotothen gibberifrons | reverse complement strand
CCCCTCCCCCGGTCCACACAACCCCCCCCCCCCCAATGCAACGTCAGAGCAGCCCTGCTCAACACACGCTCCATCCACAATAAAAGCCACATTCTGAATGAATTCATTAAAGACAATAACCTGGACTTTCTGTATCTGACCGAAACATGGCAAAACCCCCTGGACTATTTTTCTTTAAATCAAATCACCCCAGCAGGATTCACATACATTGACAAACCTCGCCCACAAGGGCGGGATGGTGGTATAGCTGCTATTATCAGAAAGGAAATAAAAGCTACCATAATCCCCATCCCTGATGTTTCTGTTATGGCTGGGTCAAAAGTTCAGGACCTACAATGGCAGAGACCAGATGGATTCAGTCTTTTAACAAAGTTTAATAAAGGAAAAAAGGAGCAACTAAAAAACAATCCACAAAATGAAGGTGGATCTAGTTCACGCTGGTGGCGGCGGCAGGACACAAGCTGGCTCGAGCAGACACTGGAAAAACAGAGGAAAAAACAAGGTTACTCTTCAACAAAAACAGCAAGAGAAAATCGCGCTAAACTAGGATACTACGACGTTCAGCTCTACCGAGTGAGACGGAATTATCTGGCACTGGAGTGTGAACATGACCAGGGTTTTATGGAGGAGTTGATTAGAGGAGTACAGGTGCTCCTCATTGTGAACCAGCTGCGCCTTCTAACGATGACCACACTGCACAGGAGAGAGAGAGAGAAGACAGAGGGGAGGAGGAGAAAGCAAAACACCTAAACCATAACAGTTTCTTCATTTGAACACCTGGGCCCTGTACTACCAGTTATAAACGACATGAATCAAAGATATGTTGCTGTATTTTAGTGGTAAAAAAAAAGGCATTCATCATCATAATTATTCTATATATATAATGTACACAGTGCCTGTAAACCGGAGGAGAACGCTGGCATTTCTCCTCCTACTTGAACGACTACGGAGGGATAGGGGCTGCAAAATTAGTTTGTGTGTGTGTGTATATATGCTATATATGGTCTGAACGTTCCACTTCCTGCCTGCTCGTCATTACCTGACCCCTCGATTCCACCGAGTCCGTCTGCGACGCGTTACGGCCGCGACGCGTTACGGCCGCGACGCGGCGTCCGTAAGGATAGCGGTCACTCTAGTCAATGGGTGCTATTCCACCACACACGCCGCGTTACGTCCCAGACGCGTCCCAGAAGCGGCTCGGCGCAGGGCTCCTCTAAAATTAGGATGAATCCTATTTTTGTCGCGGCGCAGCCGTAAGGTAATGACGAGCAGGCAGGAAGTGGAACGTTCAGACCATATATAGCATATATAGTGTAGCGACCCGGATAGGATGCTGAGGGTGTCACTCAGGCATCCCCCGTTTCTCTGCCTATCACAGGGCTGCACCGTGATGCTGGTTGAGGTGCGGTCCTGTGGTTGGTGGAGCAGACGGGGGAGGGCGGGGAGTGGTGACGTAGTCTCTGATATACTTAGGGGCTGGATGGGGAGTTAGGGTTAGTGTGAGGTTGAACCCATAAGCGTACGTGAACCTGTGAACATCCTATACGAGAATAAGAGTTATTAAAGCAACAATGGCGGCGCCCAGCATCCAGCAGCAGAAGCTGCGTCCGTGAAGACACCCAAGTTCTCGGGTAAGGCAGACTGGGAGGCTTTTCATGCCCAATTTGAACTGCTGGCACATGCCAGGGGGTGGACAATAGAGACTAAAGCACTCCAGCTAGCTTTGTGCCTCACAGATAAGGCTCTTTCATGTCTGCTACTCCTTAGCCCGGAGGACCGACACAGTTATGTAGCGTTAGCGGAGGCTTTGAAGAGGCGGTTTGGACAGTGTTTCCCGCCAGAGCTGCTCCGTAATGAACTGAGTAACCGCTGTAGGAAGGCGGGAGAGACGCTGCGGGGGTTGGCTAACGACGTGGAGAGCCTGACGCGGCGGGCGTATGCACACATGCCGCCCGGAGTGCAGAGTGAGCTGGCACGGGACCAGTTCATCAGGGCTCTTCTCCCTGCGGACTTGAGAGTCGAGGTGCAGCTGCAGCACCCACGGTCATTGCAGGCAGCCTTGGAGATGGCTGTGGAGAGAGAGAGCGTGTGGAGTGTAGCAGCGAGGAACGACGGAGGGCCGGCCGCAGCGGCTGTGAGGAGCTGCAGAGAGGAAGAGAAGCCAGTATGGGTTACCGAGATGACGGAACTGATAAGGGCTGTGTCTCTTCAGCCAACGCGCAGACCAGGTACCAGGGTCTGCTGGGGGTGTGGTCAGCCAGGACATTTGGCCAGAGACTGCCCCAGGGCACAGCGGTCCCAGGGAAACGACGACGGGTCCGCATAAAGGGGAAGATGCGGAACCGAGCCCAGAAACCCCCCACCCAGACCACAGTTCTGTTGGCACCAACGCAGACTCTACGCCTTCCTGAAGAAGATGACAGCCCAGGCTTGGAGCCTGTCGTCGCGGTGGGTCGTGCTGGTGGTGGGGACTCGTGTTACGTCCCTGTCTCTGTGGAAGGGGTGCCCTGCACCGCGCTGGTGGACACAGGGTCTACCGTAACCCTGGTGAGAGCGGATGTGTTGCCCAGTGGGACTATGTTAGAGCCGACAACGGTGCGTCTGCGCACAGTCACAGGAGAGCTAGCGCCTATGAAAGGAAGAGGCATGTTGACTGTGTCGGCGGGGGGAGTTGAGGTGCAGCACCCCGTGTGGATAGCGGATGTACAGGACCCGTGTATTCTGGGTCTGGACTTTTTGAGGGCGGCTGGCTGTCACCTGGATCTTCAAGCAGGCACCGTGAGTTTCCATGGGGGGCCTGTGATCACTATGACCCGTACCCACAACTATGCTGCACCTGCGGAGGGACCAGGCTGGATTGAGGCTCCAGTCTCGTCGGAGGCGCGGGTGGAGGTACCCCCTACACACACCGTGAGTACCCTGGGAACAGAGGAAAACCCCCCCTTTGGTCCCGTACTCCTGGTGACGGCCGCTCAGGACAGTTCCACACCGTTCTCCTCCGTCCTGGGCCAACCATGCCCGGCCCCCTCTCAGTTACCCCGAGCGGGCGTGGAAGAGGCTCGGCCTGCAGTATTGGAGGTGTGGAGGAAGAACTGTGGCGGCCTGAATCCCGAACAGCAAGAGCAATTGTGGCAGCTGCTGCTAGAGTTCCAGGGCAGTTTCGCCATGAATGAGGAGGAGGTGGGCCGAACGCATCTGGTGGAGCACGAGATCGATACAGGGGACTCACGTCCCATCAAGTGTCGCCCATGACCGGTAGTCATGGTCCCGAAGAAGACAGGGGGCTGGCGGCTGTGTTCAGACTACAGACCGGTGAACGGGGTCACCAAGAAAGACTCATACCCTCTCCCCCGCATCGATGAGTCCCTAGACCTGGTCGCAGGGTCGTCATGGTTCTCTTCCTTGGACCTCCGCAGTGGGTATTACCAAGTTCCCCTGGCCCCAGAGGCCAGACCAAAAACGGCTTTCTGCACCGGCCGGGGACTGTGGCAGTTCAAGGTCCTCAGTTTCGGGCTTTGTAATGCCCCGGCCACCTTCGTGCGGTTGATGGACAGGGTGCTGTCTGGGATTCCCCGCCAGCAGTGCTTGGTGTACCTGGACGACATCCTGGTGCATGGCAGCTCGTTTGCGGCGGCCCTGGGATCCCTAAGACTGGTGCTGGAAAGGATCAGAGCCGCGGGTCTGAAGCTACATCCAGATAAGTGTCATTTCATGCAGAGAGAGGTCACTTTCCTGGGTCACAAAGTGGGGGGTGAGGGCATCGGCACCCTGCAAGAGAAAGTGCAGGCGGTAGCAGGCTGGCCAAATCCTCGCAACCAGAAACAGCTGAAGAGTTTCCTGGGCCTGGCCTCGTACTACAGGAAGTTTGTACGGGGCTTTGCTTGCACTGCCGCACCCCTGTTCCAGCTGCTGCAGAAGGACAGAGAGTTCCTGTGGTCTGAGCAATGTCAAGCAGCCTTTGACAGCCTCCGGCGTGCCCTGAGTGAGTCCCCGGTTCTCGCCCCGGCCAACCCCAGTCTGCCGTTCACCCTGGACACCGACGCTAGCGGCGTGGGTGTAGGCGGAGTGCTCTCCCAGACTACATCAGAAGGAGAGCGGGTGGTGGCCTACTTCAGCCGGGCGTTCAACAAAGCCGAGCGACGTTACTGCGTCACTCGCAGGGAACTTTTGGCAGTGGTGCTGTCCATCAGACATTTTAAGTACTACCTGTGTGGACAGGCGTTCAAGGTGAGGACTGATCACTCTGCCTTACAGTGGCTCATGACGTTCAAAGAGCCAGAAGGGCAGGTCGCCAGGTGGCTAGAAGAGCTTCAATCGTTCGACTTCAGGGTGGAGCACCGGGCGGGGGTGCGCCACACAAATGCAGACGCCCTCTCCCGCCGCCCGTGTGCTGCCGGCGGATGCCACTACTGCGAGAAGAGAGAGACTCGGGAAAAGAAGCTGCTGGAGGAGGACGCCGTCTGTGCGGCAGCGCGTCAAGTGGAAGAGGTTATCTGCCGGGAGCTCCAGGCAGTGGACGTGGCAGAGTGGAAGCAACAGCAAGAGCTGGACGCCGTTCTACAGCCGGTACTGCAGTGGGTCGAGTCGCAGCAGCGTCCACCGTGGGAGGAAGTGGCAGTGCTCTCCAAAGCAACTAAGGGGCTGTGGTCTCAGTTCGAGACCCTACGTCTGTGCCGGGGCGTACTACAGCGGGCGTGGAAGGAGCCAGCAACAGGGGAGAAGAGGTGGCAAGTGGTGGTCCCGAGGGGTCTACAAGAGGCCGTACTCAAGGCCATGCATGGAACGACCGGCTCGGGGCACTTTGGCGTCACTAAGACTCTCCGGCGCCTTCGACAGGGCTGCTACTGGGGACGGTGCCGGAGGGATGTCGAAGACTTCTGCCGCCGCTGTGACCCGTGTATGGCTCGGAAGGGCCCCCCTGGTCATTCCCATGCTCCGCTGCAACAGTTCCCCGTGGGAGCCCCGATGGAGAGAGTAGCGGTGGATGTGGTGGGACCTCTACCCTTGTCAAACAGGGGTAACCGCTACGTGCTCACGGCCATAGACTACTTCACAAAATGGCCAGAAGCGTATGCCCTTCCTGATCAGGAAGCAGAGACAGTCACAGATGCCCTGGTGGCCGGCATGTTCAGCCGGTTTGGAGTGCCGGAGACCCTGCACAGTGACCAGGGGAGAAACTTCGAGTCCCGGGTGTTCGCCTCCATGTGCACACAACTGGGCATGCACAAAACACGCACCTCCCCCCTGCGTCCTCAGAGCGACGGACTAGTCGAGAGATTCCATCGCACCATGGGGCAGCAGCTTGCCATCCTCACGTCTCAACACCAGCGCGACTGGGACGAACACCTGCCCCTGGTACTCATGGCATGCCGCTCGGCAGTCCAGGAGTCCTCAGCCTGTTCTCCTGCTCTCCTCATGTTGGGGAGAGAGCTTCGAACCCCGGCTGTTCTGGCGTTTGGTCAGCCACCAGATTCCCTGGACACGCCTCCCGGGCTTTCGCCCGAAATCAGCAGAAAAGCGCTGGGGTGAGGCAGAAGCGGAACTATGACACCAGAACAAGAGGGCAGCATTTCCGGGCCGGGGATCTGGTCTGGGTCTACAGCCCGCAACGGAAGAAAGGCCGGTGCCCTAAGCTGGACAGCCAGTGGGTGGGTCCCTGCAGAGTACTGGAGAGGGTGGGGGAAGTGGTCTACAGGGTGCAGCTGCCACCAAAGGGGAGAAAAGTTGTGCTACACAGAGACAGGTTGGCTCCGTACCGAGGAGTAGCTTCTCCACAGGCCCCAGGAACACCAGGGCCCACAGCCGCCCCCTCGACACCCCCACTCAGGTCCCCCGGCGAGCAGAGCCGAGAAGGCCCCCCATCAGGGACCGAGAGTCCCTCTGTTTTCTTCCCCCTTTCCCCGCCTGGGCCAGAGCCGACATCCCCTGTCCCCCTGTCCCCAGCCCCCCTGCCGAGAAGGCAGACACGACCCCCGAGTCGTTTCAGAGACTTTGTGTGGTAGAAATGTTTATAGTGAGACCTTTCAGTTCTGTAGAGGGTAAGAATGCGCCCTGGTCTCACTGGAAGGGATGGTAGTCCACCCAGACCTTCCTAGTCAGAGTTCAATGTGTAGTTGAAATGTTGTGAGTTGAGAGATTTTTTTTACTACTATTTTTACGTACTCCTCTGTGTTCCTCGTGGGCAAGGAATTTTGTAGTGGGGGGGTAGTGTAGCGACCCGGATAGGATGCTGAGGGTGTCACTCAGGCATCCCCCGTTTCTCTGCCTATCACAGGGCTGCACCGTGATGCTGGTTGAGGTGCGGTCCTGTGGTTGGTGGAGCAGACGGGGGAGGGCGGGGAGTGGTGACGTAGTCTCTGATATACTTAGGGGCTGGATGGGGAGTTAGGGTTAGTGTGAGGTTGAACCCATAAGCGTACGTGAACCTGTGAACATCCTATACGAGAATAAGAGTTATTAAAGCCTAATAACTGGAAGCCTGTCTCCGACTCCATCTGTGAACGTTACAATACACACACACACAAACTAATTTTGCAGCCCCTATCCCTCCGTAGTCGTTCAAGTAGGAGGAGAAATGCCAGCGTTCTCCTCCGGTTTACAGGCACTGTGTACATTATATATATAGAATAATTATGATGATGAATGCATTTTTTTACCACTAAAATACAGCAACATATCTTTGATTCATGTCGTTTATAACTGGGATATTACAATTATTATTAACTTTGTCTGTACAAAGTAGCCTGCCCAGGAAATATGCCCAAATCAACAAAAACTGCGAGCAGACAGGGAAGACGCTCCGCTTCCGTAATGCTTCTGAAACGCGCCCGGTAGGGTATGACGCCGGGAGGAGACCGGACCAAAACCGTAACTGACCGTTACGCGACGGAGACGGACCCGGTGGAATCGAGGGGTAAGAGCTAAACTCAGTGAAAGCACTGCCTGCTGACCAATCAGAGCTCCGTGTGCGGAGCGGGGTGCGGAGTTTAAAGCGATCAAGTCACATTACAGGAGAAAGGAAATACAGTTTAAACTGCCGTTGCAGGAAAGACGGCCGGCAAATATCACCGACAGTGCCACATACTGTATGCAGAAGAATTATTTTAAGCAACACATTAAGTTGACGAAACACTCGAGTCAATTATTAATTAATTAAAGTCAGATCGTGTCTTACGGGCAGTGATATCATAAACCTGTTAATGTACGCATTCAAACACTTTTTCTTTTACCAGCTGTATTCACCTTGCAGGTGCAACTATGTGGCTTTTATCCTGGATAAAGTGTTTAAGTCATGGATGTTTAAAGTTTAACGTCTTCATATTTGTCTAATTATATAGTTGACTTTTCATTGAGGAAGTATGACGCTGCGCTGTCAGTACGCTTCTCCATGTTTGTGATTGGTCGAATGCTCCAAATACCACCCCTTTCATGTGAACGCGCACCTAACTAGATAGGGCACGGCTGGCTTGAGCGATCCACTTGGTAACCCGTGTCGTAGTGCCGTTTAGCGAGAGCGCGTATGTTTTGGATTAGGCCAACCGGCTAACTCAAACATATCCAGGTTATGTTGAACCAGCTTCGTAGTACAGGGCCCTGATCTTCAAACTCTCTGGTCCCACTCCCCTGGGCCCAAGAGTTCAAAACTTTTAATCCCTATTTGATCAGATCAGATTTAGATTTTGGAGAGTTCAAAACCAAAAAACAGGATTGGGATCACTTTGATATCTGATCAGATCATGAAATCCAATCCAAGCTTTAATCTGGATCAAATCTTCAAAACGGGGAGTTCAAACCGACAACACAGGATTGGGATCAGTTTGATCCCAAAAAACTGGATTATCCTGATCCCACCAGAGGGGTGGATTTCCAGTGGATTACCAGAGCAACATGTACTGTACAATTTATTTTAAAAATATGTTTCAATATAAATAAGATGGCAAAGTTTGTTAACTGAAATAATACACCATGTTTAGCCTTCATGGCAAATCAATTTTATTTTTCATTTTTTGCTCACGTTTGTGGTGGCCTATTTTGTTTTCAACCAAATGTTTATGCTCATAAAAGTATCACAACAAAGATTGTCAATCACAAATGTAATTTAGATTAAAGAAAAAATATCTTCAACAAAAAAAAATTCCATCATCTGTCATCACCTTTCAAACGTAATTGCGAACAATAGAAGTCTCTGCAATGTGATCTCTTGTCTTCCTTGTATTATTTTTCATGTCCACTAGATGGCGCTCGGTAGGATTAAAGCACTGATATTCAGGATCTAGTCATCTTGAAAAGTCGTAATCTGGATCAGGCTGATCCTATCCTGAATTGCTTTGAACTCCAGGGACAAAATGTGTCCGACTTGTCTGATCCTGGATCACAAAAAATGGGATTTCAAAATCTGATCGGATCTGATTGAGATGAAAAGTTTTGAACTCTTGGGCCCTGGTCATGCAGCTGATCCTTTGCCACTCCAATTCATCATTGTAACTCAATCTTGAGAATGACTCAGTTAATAATTTTGCAACGATGTCATCACTATCACTGACATGAGCCATCATGAACAAACTTATGCTAATCATAAATCTATCGATCATAAATCTATCGATCATAAATCTATCGATTAGATTTATGATTCAAAAATTATAAAAGCAGGGTAGACATGTGGATATTATCCGGCTGAACAAAATGTGCATTTATCTAACAGGTTTGTTTTCCTTTTTTTTGCTTTGAACTCCAGGGACAAAATCTGGCCGATTTGTCTGATCCTGGATCACAAAAAATGGGATTTCAAAATCTGATCGGATCTGATGGAGATTAAAAGTTTTGAACTCTTGGGCCCTGGGCCCAAGAGTTCAAAACCAGATGTTGTCCCTGGAGTTCAAAGCAATTCAGGATAGGATCAGCCTGATCCAGATTACGACTTTTCAAGATGACTAGATCCTGAATATCAGTGCTTTAATCCTACCGAGCGCCATCTAGTGGACATGAAAAATAATACAAGGAAGACAAGAGATCACATTGCAGAGACTTCTATTGTCCGCAATTACGTTTGAAAGGTGATGACAGATGATGGACTGTTTTTTTGTTGAAGATATGTTTTCTTTAATCTAAATTACATTTGTTATTGACAATCTTTGTTGTGATACTTTTATGAGCATAAACATTTATGTCATCAACATTTGGTTGAAAACTAAATAGGCCACCACAAACGTGAGCAAAAAATGAAAGATTAAATGTATTTGCCATGAAGGCAAATCTGATTTAATCAGATAGGGATTAAAAGTGTTGAACTCTTGGGCCCAGGCCATCATCATGGACATCAACATCCCCATCCCCGCCCCCAAAAGCAAAAACGCACAATAACCTACAGAAATCTCAAATCCATCTCACCCTCAGCAATCACTGCCTCCATTACCTACAAGATGTCTGTCCCCCCCCCCCCCCCACACTTTCTGAAAACCCATCTGAACTTGTGGACTATTATAACAGCACCCTCTCCTTCTGTCTCAATGAACTGGCCCCCACAAAAACAAAAAATGTCTCTTTCATACACTCCGCCCCCTGGTATACCCCCGAACTCCGCCAAATGAAATCAAGGAAACGTCAACTTGAACGCCAACACAAGAAAACCACACTAACAGTCCATCTTCAAATCTACAAAGACTATCTCCAGCAGTAGAGTATTGCACTCAAAGCAGCCCGTCAAATTACTACTCACAACTCATTCAGTCTGGCTCCAGCAACCCCAAGCGTCTGTTCTCCACCATCAGCAAACTTCTCAAACCCTGTGACAACGCCACCTCATCCTTCACCACCGAACAGTGCAACTCCTTCCTCTCGTTTTTCCAAACCAAAATCAGCAACATTTACAGCAATCTGACACCCTCATCAGCACCCCCCACCTCCCCTCCTGGCTCCCCCCCTTCACCTCACAGCCTGTCCCACTTCTCCCCTGTGACCCCCATGCAACTGTCCGACTTCATGACTGGAATTAACTCCACCTGCACACTTGACCCAATGCCCTCCAAATGTGTTAAAGAGAGCCTCCCTGCCATCTCCCAACTCATCACCACCATCATTAACTCCTCCCTCAGATCTGGATCAGTTCCCCCCTCTCTCAAACTGGCTGCTGTCACACCCATTCTCAAAAGACCTGGACTCACACCTGACATCATGTCCAACTTCCGGCCCATCTCAAATCTCCCTTTTCTGTCAAAAATACTTGAACGTGTCATTGCCTCGCAACTAAAATCCCACCTCGGCTCCAATGAGCCATTTCAATCCGGTTTCCGATCAAAACACAGCACAGAAACAGCTCTTCTGAAAATCACAAACAACCTCCTCCTCTCCTCTGACTCCGGCAACCTGAACATCCTCATCCTCCTCGACCTCACCGCAGCATTCGACACCATCAACCACACCATCCTGCTGTCCCTCCTCGAATCATCCCTCAACATCAC
>CALSBZ010042230.1:281499-294370 GCA_943591055.1 Gobionotothen gibberifrons | reverse complement strand
CTCCACGGCTCCACGGCTCCACGGCTCCACGGCTCCACGGCTCCACGACTCCACGGCTCCACGGCTCCACGGCAGTGGCGGCGCCAGGGGGGCGCTAGTGGGGCGCGAGTGGGTGATAGCACCCCCTAAGCACCCTCAAGAAATGTATGTCTTTTTTATTTTTTGTGTGAAATTCATAATTTCAAAAAGGATTGATTCGAAAATAATATGCTACAGTACAGTACCTACTTCCAGTGTTTGGAGTTACAGTAATGTATTACTTTTTGCTGTCACGAAGTAATGTAATGCATTACTAATGACATTTGGGTAATATACTACCGGTTACAATTCTCAGTAACGCAGTTACAACTCATTTTAACTTAAAATTAAATTAAATGGTGTTTTGTTTTTTAAGAATTCACCAACATCGCGAGACATTCCGACACCAGAGAAAAATTGTGCGGGTAGATTAGTAAGCCTGGTGTTTACCCTTCAGGCTCATCAAGATCCCTCCGCTTCGCGCCGGGTTCCCTGATCAGCCTGTCGGGTGTTCTTTTCCCCATAATGACCGCCTCACTGCACATTATCCCGCTTATTACACGGCCATATAGACCTACTAAACAAACCACAGAGCCCATTCCGTGTTCCTGTTATTGTTGACTTCCTCTCTGCCTTCTTCTGGTGATTTATCTGACGTCCAGCGCTCCGTCTTTTAAGCTCTTTTCCTTTCTCTTTCTTGATCCTCCTTCATTATAGTAATTGACCGTGTACTACTGTATTAACAACGTGTCACATATTAAGAATTTACAATCAGAATCGAGTATTCAACTAAGCCGTGTAATAAAAGTTGTTAGTAGCCTTAAAAGCCTACACAGTTGTTATGCTATACCACATCGCCCTTCACTGGATGTATAATGAGCTGCACTAAACTACATTTTAGCATTTAAAATACCTAGCCATTCTTTTGCGGTTATTTTGGTAAAGTCACTCAAAAGTAATATAAAAGTAGTGTAACTCATTACATTTCAGAGACAGTAATATTGTAATGTAACTTATTACTTCAAAAAGACAGTAATAAGTAATATGTACTGTATTACATTTTGGAAGTAACTTGCCCAACACTGCCTACTTCTGGGTCTCTGTGTTTCATTCAAGCTCTGCTCTGTGTGTGTGTGGCACGAGCCATTTTGTGTGTGTGCGCGAGCGAGAGAGAGAGAGCGCGCACCGGTACCGGACATCGTTGTGGTTAGCATCTGGTGCTAGCTACGCTAATGGATATAAGGAGCTTTTTCAACAACAAGGTGGAGGGAGAACTCTCTCCTGTCAGACTGAGAGTCTCAGATAACCTCAGCTCAGGTGAAGTAAAGGACTCTCTCAGTGTTTAGATAGTGAACTTTAGTCTAAGTTATCTCAGTGGGTCTCAAAACGGTTTGGTCGCGATTAATGTAAATAAGTATTTCTGAGGCACACGTTTATATGATCATTATAGGTATTAGAAAACATGAGCATAAATGAAAAGCAGGTATGAAATACTATATGACAGTAAAAGAAGAATACAGTTTGAAAGGGGAGTGATTTGTAAAATATCCGTAAAGAAATCGGTTGCACTTTACTACACATATGCCGTGAGCTGATTATCGATTGTACAGTCGTGGGTGCACTGTGTGTGCGTGTGGGGAGTGTTGCAGTAGAAAATTCAACTGTAGCGCCTGGGACATTAATGGGAAACCCTAAATGTTTGAGCACCCTCTATGAAACGTCAAGCTACCCCACAGCACCCCAAAAAGAAAATATCTGGTGCCACCACTGCTCCACGGGGTCCTGATGGTATGAGGCTGATTCCGCTCACGGTGGTTTGCAGTAGTTTCTTTTACCCTGTTTCTGTTGAAACAGACACAGGATGATGAGAACTCTGATGAAGCTGCTGTTAGGCCGATTAATAACAAGTAGGGGAAATAAATACGCTCACTTACAGATTGTCACTATACAGATTTAAAAAAACATGTCATCTCTTATTTATGCAGCGTCAGTGCGTCGGGTGATCTTCTGTCGGTCACCTGTCACTCACTCTGAGGCACGGCCTTTCCGCTTAAAGCGATTAAAAGAGAGAGAGACTTAAAGTCAGTCTGGCTCTGCTCGCCTTTGATCATGCTGATCTTCAGAATGTCCCCTGGTGATTTAAAGGAGTGTAAAATAAGCCAAAGTTCAGAATCACAGAACACCCACTGCCCCTGAACATCCCATGGAAAAGATCGTCACACACAGAATAAATGGATGGCTCAATGGCGCACATGGCTTTTGTTCTTCACCTTAACATCTCTCTGATGTCCGCTTAGACCGACCTGCAGCGTACCGGACCCAAACCGACCATCAACGCAACAAGTGAAAGAGTAATTCAATGCAAAGCAGTTATAAGCAAGGATCATCTGTTTGGAGTGTATTCCATGTTTCTTTTCTGTGCTCAAATATAGGCCTACCTTCTCTTATGGATCTAGTTTGCATTACTAAGGCAAACACTTAGCAACAAACAGGTTGTCACTGTGGTGGAGTTCTGACAGAGATGAAGTGAGGAGGGTCTTCAGGAGGATGGAGGCTGCGTAAGGCAAACCTTACTTTGTTCCTCTCCTCTCCGGTGACATGGCAGGATGTTGGCGGAGCAGCTTCTTGTCTCAGGCTCTGACACCTCACATGTTTTCTGAGAAACCTCTGTGGTGGGCCGTTCTCTTTTTGTATTTCAAGTTTCAACAATGACAACAGATGTATACTCCATACGGTCAGAGATGGAATGTAACTCAGAACATTTACTCCAGTACTGTACTTAAGTTCAAATGGAGGTACTTTTACTTAACTTGAGTATTTTCAGCAGTAGCTCCGTCTTTTACCTCATTCACACCAACGGTGTTTCAGGGCCGGCCCGGAGCTAGGGCTTGAAAAGCACCGGGTTTTCCTCTTCATACCGCAGCTGAGCAGCCTCTTATACCTCATTCACACCAACGCAACTCCGGTTCAAGCTCCGTGTTAGAGCTTTTCAGGTTCAGAACCGGTTCTTCGGTTTAGCTCTAGCTCTTTTCACACAGCCCAGAGTCCACTGGTAATGCGTCATTGCGTCATCGTTTGCGTCATGACGTTACTATTTGCGTGCCTGCTTCATAAAGCCAAACCGCGCGGATGAAATCAGTTGCATTCATTTCTTACGGCCCGTCCACACAGCAGCGTTAAAAAAATCTTCCAAAGCTTCTGAACAAAATTTCCCCATTGACTTTGAATGGGGTGACGTCACTTTGCCTCGCTTCTCGCCGAACTGCATTCTGGGGAAGCAAAGCGAAGATTTCCAGAATTGTCAGGATTTTCAGGATTCAAAAGTTGAGCAATGTTGAACTTTTGAAGGTGAGGTGGAAGCGTCAGCCAATCAAATCCCGTTTAAGCAAATCTGACAGTTCAAGCGCTAGCCAATCAAACCGCGTGCAAGCTGGGAGTGACATATCGCAGTTCATTTTCTATATTCCTAAAGACGGAGGAGACATTTTTTATTGCGGTAGCAAATCACCCTTAACTTTTACCGGGATACAAACCGGAGGAACCAGGCATGGAGGGAGGTGGCAGAGACAGTGGGTGAAACTGGTAGGTTTTCGCCTGTTTGGGGATTTTATATCCAGTTTACTTCGTTTTAACATTGCTATTGCTTTGTATGTCGGGGGCGGGAGATTCATGTGATTGGTTGTTGGTCTCGTTGCTCGCAAAAGATCCCCAAGCTTCAGAAAACGCCCACCTCCAAGATTTTCAAGATTTTCAAGATTTGCTGTGTGGACGGGGCGTTATGGCTCTATCTGCAGATTTTGCGGAGTCATTTCTGTGGTTTAGACTATATTCTTATAAAAAAAAGTGTACTCGTGTCAATAAAGGTTTTTTAAAAACACAACTGCTTCCGAGACCGGTCTTATTTCTTAAGGTGGACTAAACCATGAGTGTGGAGTAACGTTGTATCTTTCATTTAAATGAACTGTAACCTTCACCCAAGTATGTAACAGCTGTTCTCAAATGAACACGTGAAGTAAAGTTTAATATTTATAGTTTTATAGATTTATAATGAGTTATAATGAGAGGTGATCAACGTGAATGCTCAGGTTCCACCTTAACACGCAGACACGTTGCTTCACCATGAGCAGAAACCTTTATATATACAGTCTATGGCAGAAACACTGAAACTCTGAAACTCTTGTTAAGTTTCTCCATCGTTGTGTACAAATTGGATAAAACGCGGACTTTCTGTTGTTGTTCAGGAGTAGATCCTGTCTCTTCCCCCGCCTCGACGTAAGCGTGACGTATGTGGTTCTTTTGCTCTGGCCGGACAATTTTTTGGTGCTTGAAATGAACCGGATTCCGGAGCTAAGAGGCTGCTCAGCTGCGGTGTGAAGAGGAAAACCCGGCGCTTTTCAAGCTCTAGCTCCGGGCCGGCCCTGAAACACCGTTGGTGTGAATGAGATATTAGCTCCGGAATCCGGTTCATTTCGAGCACCAAAAAATTGTCCGGCCAGAGCAAAAGCACCACATACGTCACGCTTACGTCGAGGCGGGGGCAGAGACAGGATCTACTCCTGAACAACAACAGAAAGTCCGCGTTTTATCCAGTTTGTAGTGCTAGAGCTAAACCGAAGAACCGGTTCTGAACCTGAAAAGCTCTAACACGGAGCTTGAACCGGAGTTGCGTTGGTGTGAATGAGGTATTTAGGGACTTGGCTTGGGAACCGGCGGGTACTGGCAGTGTGTGTGTGTGTGTGTGTGTGTGTGTGTGTGTGTGTGTGTGTGTGTGTGTGGTGTGTGTGTGTGTGTGTGTGTGTGTGTGTGTGTGTCTATCCAGACCCTGGTTCAGACCGGTCATGAGTGTGTAATAACTGAGTGAAAAGCTGAATGTCCCCTTGGGGATACAAGGGTCTTTTTTGTCTTACTCTTCTTAATTATAATACAATCATTTAAATACATGCAGCTTGAATGGATAATTCTGCATAATGAGCACTTTGACTTTGAGTATGTAAAGTATATTTTATGCCAATACTTCTGTATTTGTACTTAAAGTGGACCTATCATGCTATATTGGAAACATATATTGTAGGGCCATTCCTATACAAATGTTTTGCTTAAAATACCAAACAGATGACCCATTGCACCCCTGCTCATACTGCTCATACCCCTCTTTTGCAGCCCTGTTAGAGAAACGCGAATTTTTGATAAAGTTAAATTCTGCTGTGATAAAACGCCATCCTGTTCTAAACCACATCAAAGATTATTTCTGAAACAGTATGGAGCTCAAATGCTTTTTCTCTTGCAGGTTTATCACAAGTTGAGTTCTTTTTTTTATTTCCTGCTTTTTAAACACATGTGCTCTCCAGTACAGGTTAGCTCTGAGTGTTAGCGAGGCTTGCTAATGTAAACAAAGACGAGATTACGTCCAAAACACGTCAGGCATTGTTTCTGATAGCAACTTTCTGTTGGTCCACTGCCGATTTGACGTCAGATCTGCAGCAAATCTGTATCCGCTCGTTGTACACCTGTTTTTAAAAGATTTGGGTACGGAGGAAAAGAGAGAGGGTTTTATTTTCTGACGCTGCGTGAGTTCCCCGACGCACCGGGGACACATATTTATGTATACAAGACATCACAAAGTGCATTTTGCATGATAGGTCCCCTTTAAGTAGAATGCAGGACTTGTAACAGAGTATTTTTACACTGTAGTTTTGCTACTTTTACTTAAGTTCGTATTTCTCACCTTTGCACACTGTAACATCATCATCTGCCACAAGCTCCATTAGAATAACACAGGATCGTGTTTTATGACTTCAGATCACAATATGAAAGACAAAACCATTTGGAGGGCAGATCATTGGGTTTGCCTCCCCATTCCCACCCCAGTCCTAACTGATTAACATAAGAAGGATTGTGTCTTCTTTAAAGGGTAATTTCACCCTAATTACAAAAAAAGAATAACAACAATGTTCTCACTTACCCCTAACGTTTTTATCCTGCTTTAATGAAATCTGTCTTTGAGATTTCTGCTGTCAACCTACAACAGAGGGGAACTCCCCCTACATATTTAGATTGATAGATTTTTTAAAAGGCAACTTATTTACTGTTTATACTAACAGGAACTTGAATACACACTACATTGGAACTGTTGACATGATGTTCTGTATATTATTTTAAGTCATGATGTTTCTATTAACTGTTTAAACATGTATTTGAATTCTTAAACAAAAAAGTAGCAAACAATTATAATACCCCCAAACAATTTGGGCAAACCGCTTTTATCTTAAATTGACACATGAAAAACTAAAATGAAAAATGATTTTTGAATTCCACTGAATCCAATCATTCAATCTTAACAGATTTCTACTGACAGTCCTGCAGGAAATCCTGAACCTAACCAACACTAGAGAGGGAGCGAGGGAGATTGTTCAAAGCATTTTATTCCTACAGAAAATCCCTCTATTGTATTGAAGTGGAGCAGATGGTTTCCTGGGAGGGAATATGGGCATCAGCAGAACTAATTTCTGCTCCTGGTTCGACAGACAGACCGGCCTGCTGCTCGATTCTTAACCAGCACAACAGCTGTTGGTGAATTAAACACCAGTTAAGACTAATTTGAAAGCTATTAGCCTCTTGAAGTCTTACATGAACCCTCCCCACCTTACTGGCTCAATTGATACACAAAGAGGGGAAACAACTGAGGCTGTCTCTATAGTGAACTAACTAGTTAAGTTCTAAGCCTCCACGTCTCAGGAACAAAGCTGACGAGATAACGACACATGTCAACTTCCACCGTTCCAAAAGAAGGAGTGAGAGATAAATATAACCAGGACCCTTTAAAGAACGTTCTTAAAGACGGCGATGGTGTCCTGAAAACGAGTTAGGGTTGTTTCCCTCTGTCATTCATAAAGGAAAACACTCTCAGTATTTAGCTTAAAACACAGTAGTTAAAAGGCTAATTTATAACTATAAAATATAAGTTAATACCGGAAATCTTTCAGTGTATATTGACCAGACTTAACATTGACAGCAAGACAATAAATCAAAGTTTCTGTGATTATGATTTTTCAGAAATGGTATATTTAAAGGCCAAACAAGAGGAACACACCTGTTCAAAGAAGGACCGGAGAGATGGACCGTGTTACATGTGTTCACATTCTTTGAGAAATAGTGGGTAGTGTGCTGGAATCAGGGGATAGCAGGTTCAAACCCCACTGCAGTCAGCATGTCGTTGTGTCCCTGGGACTTCACCCCAAATTGCTCCTGTGGGGATTGTCCACAGTATTGAATGTATGTAAGTCGCTTTGGATAAAAGCGTCTAACAAATGTCATGTAATGCAATTACCAAAGATAGCACACTATTGCTGAAAAAGAAAACAACTAAAACTGAAATAATCAAAAGTCAAAAGTCAGCACGTATCGAATAACATAATGTTTGCCATGACTCACACACATGAATGGTGACATTTTTAATCTACGTTGAAACTAAACTAATTACGTTCAAGCAAAATAAATACCTGCTATATTTGTTAAGTAACTCGAAAGGACCTCTGCAGGTCGCCTGATGGAGCTTTTTACAAAGCTGAGTGCTTCAGCAGTGTCGTGGGTTTAAATCAGACGTGTGGATGATAGCTTCTTTTCATCTCCTTTCTCTCTAATTCTATCACTTGAACAAAACAAAACAAAAGATATTTCAATATTGTTGCCCCTGCCGTCCCTACAGGACCTCCATGCTGACCCTGCCTCTCTTTTTTTACCACGTCACCTGGCCAGTCTCCTTTTCTACCGCCATAATTACTACGACGTAAAACAATAAACAAAAATCTAGTTTGTATTAAGCTGCTAACTTTTTTGTTTACAAAGTTTACAAATGTAACTTCCTGTTCACAACGGACAGGAAGCAGCTAGTATCAGAGGTACAGGCTTGTGACATGGGATATGTCTCTGTAGAAACAGTGTAGTGTTTCAGTAGAGCTCAGTGAACCAGCCAATAGCAGCCTCTCTCTCTCTCTTTCCCCTCTCTCTACATGTCTTCAGTGTCCCTCGGCCGGAGCATCTGTTTCCAGGCGGTGTGGAACAGAGTGGATTAGTGGGGCCTTCGGTGTCGAAGTGCGGCGACAAGCATTAAAGCCATATTAACTTTCCATTAAACATCACCTCGCTCTGTCGAGGGAGAGAAAGACACAAGCCTTGGGATAAAGCCCCTTAGAGAGAGAGAGAGAGAGAGAGAGAGAGAGTGTGTGTGTGTGTGTGTGTGTGTGTGTGTGTGTGTCACTCTAAATGCACCTGTCTCTCATTGTCAGACAATGCAAAACAGATTTAACTAAATAAAACCCTGTAAATACATGACTCACTGTACTTTAGTTGTGATGTCATCAAACCGTGAATATCACAGTAGGTTCTGAAGCTTTGACAAATGTAAGTTTCATGAGAAAATATTTTAATTTTTAATCATCTGATTCATCTTTGTCTTTAACCTTGCCTCTTATAAACTCAGCGTACACCGCCTACTAAGAGCCGGCAGCTGCTGGAGACGGGAGAAACAAAGGGACATCTTCTGAAATTAGGAATTTATTTTTCGCTTCCTAAGTGGATATAGAGATGGTAATATCGGTCTGTCGGACAATCGTCCACTTTGGTCAAGATTGAAATATCTCAACAGTTTGAAGGGTGCCATGATATTTAAAACAGACATTCATAGTCTCCAAGGGATGAATCCTAACGTAACGTCCACACGGTTCCGTTGCGTGCTTCAACGGAGACGCTTCCCATTCACTTTTAATGGGGTGACGTCACGCTTTGCCGAACTGCATTGTGGTTCCGTCGCGTCGCTTTGCCTACATTGCTCGTGGTGAAAGTTGAGAAAAGTTCAACTTTTCAAGCATCGACGGAAGCGCCAGCCAATCAAATCATATGCCAGTACAAGCGCTAGCCAATCAAACCCTGTGCTTGTGTGTCCGGGGCAGGAGATTAATGTGATTGGTTGTTGGTCGCGCGCCCACCGGCAAGCTTCAATGCGACGGAACCGTGTGGACGTACCATAATTCTCTGATGATAGCTTGTCTTGTCCTCCATGCCACCTGCAGGTTATTCCTAATAAGTATATGCTAACCAAGATGTCCAACAATACATGCCTACTTCAGCATGTTAGCGTCAACATTGTGGGTATGTTAGCATTTAGCTGCACAGCCTCCCAGTGCTTGATGTGGAATAAGTTTGTGGCGACTGTTCATTAGGGGCAGGCACAGCCCCACCTAGTGTCAGCAGAAAGTATTACAAATAATGATTACAAAAAAATGCAAAAATATAGATATATATATAAAATATATTTCATCATCTTTAATCATCTGATTCGTCTGTACATTGCTGTTTTAGTATGTGTTCTTCTAATTAGTGTCTACAGTGTGTGCCTATTGAGCTGTTTAGCCATGTGGGACAAAACCCGATCATGCCCCTCCCTCTCCCTGTCTAAGTCAGTGGTGACTGTAAAAACTACACTGCGCATGCTCAGAGTATTTTCCTATTTAATGTGTGTGGCAAAAATAATGACCATAGGGGCACTGAGCTGACATCCCCCACCAAACGTCATCTCACATAATTCAGAGCTGATTGGCTGTAAGTATGTGTGCCGCGAAAAGTGTGGTGTGTGAAGAGGAGACGAGAGAGGTGCAGTGACACGTCCTAAAATCCGGAAGTAAGCTGCGCATGGGTTCCCTCGACAAAAAAGCAATGAGATTTCTCCATAGGATTTTAGAAAATAGCTCCAAATAAGATCTGTGGGAAACGTAGCTGTTAGATAAATGCACGTTTTGTTCAGCCGGATAATATCCACATGTCTACCCTACTTTTATAATTTTCGAATCATAAATCTATCGATTAGATTTATGATTCGACTTTTGAAACTACAAGAAGATAAGGAGGACTTTTACAAAAAAGTAATAGAGATTTTTGTCCAGAAGGATAGGCAAATGGACTTCATCTTCAAGTCAAGGTAAGACCTCCATTTTATTGAAAATGGGATCTTACTAAGAGAGAACAATTCAATAAATGATCAAATTAAATTTTTTGGGTATCCTTTTGTTGAACTGTCTGTTGAAAATGAATCGAAGCATCAGACAAAAAAAGCTTTTGAAAATAATATTATATTTAGATTTAGGTTAAAATATAATATTTGTAAACTGAAGAGTCAGTGCCAGTGCCTCAGCAGCCATGAACCTCACTGCACGTCACTGCAGAAGCATATATAAACATCTACGTTTTTTGTGCACCACCACTTTTGTACATATAAAAACGCCACTGGGAATAACAAATTGTCTTCAAAGAGTGCTAAGCAATGTTTATGTAAATTAACATTTAAATACAATTTAAAAGAGCAAGGCCTTGAATGTATTTATTATTTGTTTTTAATGTTATTACCAGCATGTAAAGCTATTACCAGAACTACACATTTGTTTGGAAGCTGAAATAAACATCTCACAATGAAATGTGTCAGCCCCATGAATTTTCATCTGGTGTGAGAACGTCCCCAGTAAATTGAATTCATACAATTAAAGTAAAACTTGACCGAAGCATTAAGCCCATGTTTCTGACAAATATGAGAAATCGCTCGCCTCAGTGTCCCCATCATAGCCTTGGACACTTGTGACATAGAGCACGCTCACTGAATGCTCATTAGTTGTGGATTGGTCATGGGAGCTCAGAGCAACACATCGCTGTGCTAACAATCTTTCCCATTATAAGAGCGTCCATTCTTCTATTCACAGCCCATTCTGCTCTAATGTTATTGGAGTCTCATAACGTTCTGCCGCCCTTCAGCAGGAGGCTTAAAGCACCTGGCAGGTTGTTTAGAGTGGAGCTTGTAAATGCCTGTGGTTAAAATGGGTTCTGGGGCCCAAACACAAGCCAAGCACTGGCGGGTAGAGGGGAGGGGGACGATTTGGTTGTCAAGTCCAGTTTACATTTGGGTTTTTGTCAGTGGAGAGGGGAAAGAGAAAGTGAGCCAGTGTCACACCAACCTGATGCTTCAGTTTACTGACTTATCCATTTTATTGTGCTATTCAGAAGCAGAAGAAAACATAGTTTGGATTGTGGGTAATCATTGCAAAATGCATTCAGATTCAGCCACCACACAAACGACTCAATATTCTTCAACAGCAGTAATTGGAAATATGGTCTCTATCTTTTTTAACAAAAGACTAAACTGAGGTTTACAGCAACTCAAATCTATATTTTTAGAATAATATTCATCATCACATGACAATGATCAAACGCTGCAAGAAGCTCAAAACATGGAGACCAGGGGACACTAAAAAGTGACGCACACAGCTGGGAGATCAGGGGACACTAAAAAGTGATGCACACAGCTGGGAGACCAGGGGACACTAAAGAGTGTGCACACAGCTGGGAGACCAGGGGACACTAAAGAGTGTGCACACAGCTGGGACCGGAGTGCTTGGTGTATTAACATTATAACATTATATTAGTATTATAAAGCTGGACAACTGTCGCAGAGTTAGTCTGTCTCATAACTGTAAGTGTTTGTCCAACCCAGTCTCACGGCATTTCGTGTTATAGTCACGACATTTAATCTATTGATTCGTGCTCACCAACACGATTATCCCCTTTTTTTCGTGTCACACAAAACGACTTTAAAAGCAATGTATTTCTACTGGTAATGTGTTTCGTGCCTGCAACACGTCTTTTTCTCGGGTCGGGTCGTGGAAGACCGGAAGCTGTGTGGTTCATAAAAACATGATTTTACTCAATATCAAGCCACAATTGTTGCTTTTATTTAAAATCGTATAATTTCGGACTTTTGTTGCCGTCTGTGAGGAAAATAAATGGGGCTCAGAGCCTCAGGATACTGAAATCTGTATTTTTTTCCTTCTAATTTGTTATTCTGTTATTTACTCACCAATAACACACAATTATCCTTGTTTTTATTTATTTGTTTAATTCCATAATCTCGGGCTTTTTGCGTCTGTCAGGAACTGAATTTCAAAATAAAAATAACCGGAAACAGACGTAGGCATTTCGAGTGATTATCCAAGATCCTCAGCTATGGTTTAAGATCGCTGATTGGATGTTTTAGCCGCAATGCATGTTGGGATTTGGTGTTTATATGATATGAAATCGGAAAAACATTAAAAAATAATAAAATAATACTTAATTCCGAGTGTTCTTGCTTTTCTCTTTGAAAGTCATCACTTAACGGCATTGTAATACACGGTTCGGCTGCATTACATATTACATATCTGCCGTAGTTCTTTATTTATAGAGCCCTGATGAGAAGACCTTTGGAAAAACTGGAAGAAATGCCACCGAAACTGAATACTTGACGTGGATAATAAATATATCAACAATTAAACAACATCTTCAATTTCTCTGCACACAATACCTCTCCTTGCAGTATCAACACTAATTCGGCTGACTTTTTCATTTTATCTAATTCGTAGATAGGTTATATTTACACCATAACGGTGCACAGCTGATATAAAAGGACTTGTAGTTTTTAAAGATATTACTGATTTTCTTTGAATATAAGAATTAGGGCTGTCAGTCGATTAAAATATTTAATCGCGATTAATCGCATGATTGTCCATAGTTAATCACGATTAATCGCAAATTAATCGCACAATTTTTTATCTGTTCTAAATGTACCTGGACAAATATGCTTTATATGTTTGTTTAATATCATTTGAACAATGACAACTATTCTCATGAATATTTAACACAACAACCTCTGAACATTACAAATATTCGCCTCAATTTAACCTGGAACCTCTATAATACAATACAAAGTGTGTGTGTGTGTGTGTGTGTGTGTGTGTGTGTGTGTGTGTGTGTGTGTGTGTGTGTGTGTGTGTGTGTG
>CALSBZ010042230.1:226478-246513 GCA_943591055.1 Gobionotothen gibberifrons | reverse complement strand
TGTGTGTGTGTGTGTGTGTGTGTGTGTGTGTGTGTGTGTGTGTGTGTCAGTTTTTGTTGTTGTAAGTGTTGGTGGCAGTTTTTGAGGCCTTCAGCACTGGGGTTGGTGGCTCCCATCTAGGGCTGCAACAAACGACTAATTTGATAATCGATTAATCGTTTCATTAATCGATAGATTAATCGACTATTCGGACTATTAGGCCTATGCCTTGCACAATTTCTCAAACGCTCTTATTTAGCCATCAACTTTTAGGTTTAGCCTGAGGTTGTTTTAGGCATGTGGAAACTAACAATGAAGACAATAAAGATGAATACTTGATTCAAAAATACATATATTATTAAATTAACTAAACACATTTTGAACTAAATTAACATTGCTTTTTATTTAAATTAAATAAATAATATTTCACATCAAAAGAAACAACAATGTTTTGACAAATCTTATTAAATAATGTGATAACAGAATTGTGAACAGAATAGCTGAAACTTTAACAAAATAAATAACTCAGTTACCTCTAATCATTAACCCATGTTTGTATAATGTAGATAACTCTGTGTGTTGCTGCTAGCATACATAATACCTGACGTGGAAACGTTACTCATGGATGGGGGGGCTACAGAGCTGCTAGAAAGACAGTCGAACCCGGTGCATTTCTCCGTCTGGATGTGGAGCACTTTTGCTAAATGTTTAGACAAATTGCTCGTGTTACCGCCCTTACATGCTAAACTCTTATTGCACTTTTGGCAACGAGCATTTTCCACCTCGAGACGGGTAAAGTTTAACCACACCTCGGAGCTCGTCCAACTCCGCCGTGTGTTGCATGCATGTAGCAGCTGCATGTGTGTAAACTGCCCCGCCCCCTCGCACACAGAGGGGGAGAGAGAGATCTCGTCTCGATTGGAAAGATCGAAAATACATCATGGACGCATTTGCGTGGCTACAGTGATTCTGTACTAGTTTGTTTACAAAATTGCGCCGCAACTTGGTGGGCGGTACCCTGGAAAGAAATCTCTGCGTGAGAAATACAAGGTGTGGCGTGTGAGCGTGTGAATGGAGTGAAATGCGTGTGTCTCACGCCAAATGCGTGAGACTTGAGAGCTCTGTATATATATATACATTCACTCCGCAGCTGCATATAATCAGCTCATCACAGGCGTTCTCTTTAACATATTACATTTCACCTCATTCTCCAGCAGCCAATCACCGAGCTGCAGCCAAACTTTATGGTTCTCCTCTCTCCTGCAGTCAGCTGTGATCCCAGGTGTTCATGCTGTCGCCCGCCTCCTCCCCATCCACCTCCTTTCATCACATCCAGTGCCAGGAGAGCTAATCCAAAGACCTCATCACACCTCCTCCCCATCCCATCTCCTCATCAAATCCAGATCTTCAGCATCATCTCCAGTGGCTAGACCCCGGGGGGGTTCCCTATATGCTCACGGCTGCATTTCCTCCTTTAGATATACCATTTCAGGATCGGGGTCTATCGCCAAAGACTTAACATTTATCGTATGGCATGTGTCAATGAATGTTCTTTAAACAAAATGAAGTCTCTCCTGATTGAAATACACAGAAGCAGCCCATAAGGGGTCCTTGAGATGATAGTACATTATTGAAAACATTAATAACAGAATGCTTAATGCACAACACATCAAGAAATAAGTAGCCAATGCTTCAATCCTTTGAGAATACACTGTTTGTAGGCTATTTTAATTTAATAATACATTACATTTATAAAGCGCTTTTCCTGGTGCTCAAAGCGCTTACAAGCAAGTAAAACACAAATAACAAAAGTAGAAAGTGCTAAGCTAGGTGGAATAAGGGAAAGGGGTTAGTTGATTAGGAGTTGAAGGCAAGAGTGAAAAGGTGAGTTTTGAGAGATTGTTTGAATGATGTGAGAGTGTTGGCGGATCTGACGTGGCTGGAGAGGGAGTGGGGGAGGCTGTTGCTAAGGCCCTGTCACCCCAGGTCCGGAGCTTTGTCCTGATGGGCTGCAGTAGGTTAGCTTCAGCAGACAGACCTGACGCGACGGGTGGGGGCAAGGTTGTTGAGGGCTTTGAAAGTGAAAAGTAATATTTTAAAGTCAATGCGGTGTTTGATGGGGGGCTCTTGATGGGAGGAATTTTGTGTTATTATTCTTTCCCCAGTTAACTAAGCTATGCTGAAGTGCCAGTAGATAACTTCTAAAGACCAGTACAGGGGCTTCAAAGGTTTTCTACTAGTTTTTTTGTGGTCTTTTTGGACAGCGGAAGGCTAGATTACCCATGATCCTCAGCCACCGTTGCCGTGGAAACTGAGCCGGTCCACTCTCCGCTACCTGCATAACCCTAATTTATTTCAGATACCAAACACACTTTTTCCGCAGATTGGTGTCACAAATATCAAAACAATATATGTGTCGATAACAAAATACATCCATCATAAACTAAACTGGAAACAGCAGTATAATTTGTCTTTTTTTTAAACCCGTACCACCTAGTGGTTAAAGCACGTTATTGCATTTTTTTGTTGAATTATGTTATATTTGATGAAAACATAAACATATTAAGAGTACATACATAGGGGGAAAGTAGAATGTCAATCATAGAAATATAGATGAAAATATCAAGAAGATACTATCGTGATCTCTACAATAACACAGTTTAGTGCAGGACGTCCAAAGATATTAACAGGAGTCAAAAGTAGGGAATTAGGGAAGGACTGTATAATGAAAGTTCCACTCGGAATGACGAACGCCTTGGGGTGACGGTATGAACACAGGAGTCTTGGTAGCGGTTAATTCCTTTTACTGAATATATCAACACAACAGTCACAGTATTACAGCCTTGGAGCAGGTGTAGTGTATGTATATGTGTGTGGTCTATAAGAGAGAAATACAAAGGTACAAGTATAATTTGAATCTATTATTCCAATATATTATACAGTGAAAATATGCATAACTTTTTCATTAACAGTACTAAATGACATATTCTACCAGGCTAATTGACTGTTCAACAGGCAGGTTGTAATATAACTCTTCCACATAGAAATGAAGGATACTGCACAGATAATTCCTTTAACTTACAGTATAAAAGGTTAATATGCCATCTAAACATTAGACATTGCCAACAGGGTCAAACATAACATTTCAGATGGAGAAAAGTACAGCTACATAGTGCTAACATTAGCTTTGTTAGCTTAGCTCAACTTGACGATAATAACCTGAGTTAGCAAACTCCAAAACAACTAATATGCTGTGAAAGGTTTAATACTGTCCAGTCCCATGTGAGTAACATTAACTTACTATTGGTCAGCGACGCACAAAGCTCACACACACTAAGCTGCCACTAAAGATCCGGGCTGCGCTCCGTCGACATGACATGCTTCTCTCCCTTTCTCCTACAGCTGCGCTCCATGTGCTTAATAGTTACAATTGCGCATTCCGCCAACAGAGGGCGCTGGAGTAACAGTCAGCAGGCTTTCCAACAAGGAGGATGTGCAAAACAGACAAACTAAATAGGCTTCATTTAAACATTAAAGAATACTTTAGGTTACGGTCTTCTTTTAAATAAGAAAAAAGCTTTGGGGGTATCTACAGATAAATAGTAAGTCTGACAAAGTACTTAACGTTTAATATATTGCATAGTTTGTTTTGGAACTTGACAATCAACTGTCCTGCAATGTTAACTATGTTTAAGCACTTATTTTAACTGATATTATACATATGTATTGTACTCTTATAAGATGTATGTAGATAGTATAAGAAATGTGCAGAATGACAGTTTAATGGTGGAGGTACACACATATCGATAGATGTCTTGTAATGCACTGTTGAGGAACCTGCGACCCAAGTTTTTAATCTCTGACCTTTTTCAACTCTGACCTTGTCAGGTATTGAACATCCAATAAATGAGGAACAGAGAATTATTAAATATAAAACACAGAATTTGTGTGATTATACTAAATGATTTCCAAATAAACACCACTGCTTATTTCCAACTGTTACACATGCTACTGTAATGAAAAAATGGCCCCGCTTGGGATCAATAAAGTATATCTTATCTTAAGATGATGGATGGCTGCCATATTTGCAAAATGTGCCTCGGAACCTTGACAAGTGCATGTTTCAGGCTTATCAATGAACAACAGGAGGGGTCACAGACATAAGACCAGCTGTTAAATAAAGCTCTTCTGACCTTAGCTGTCATGTGGGTATATATATTAATGCTGCCCATTATGGGCACAAACAATTTTCACCCATTTATCAATTATATTTTTAAATGTGATAACACCACTGTGTTTCGTATCCCCTAAACCTCTAGGGGTGTACACAGTGTAATACTGGCAACTTCTTATTATGGGAAATACGAAAACGATTCCCAGTAGAGACGTGCCATAGAACATGTTGCGAAACACACAATAGCCAGCATGTGTAGTTCTGGTGACGGGGTGGGGGAGGGGGTGGACCCGTCCGACTCCAGTTTTGGACAGTGTGCCGTGGTTCCATTCCATTTCAAAGTGCTGTTGGACGCTCGGCGTAACCCTCGGCGCACTGCCACTCCAACATCCAATCACAGAGCTTGAGGACTCATCACGGGGTTTGTCAAGCAAAGAAGAGAGAATACTTACTTCCGGCTGTAAAATTCTCTAATGCAACTACTATGAGCTGCTCCGACCCTCGGTCCTGACGGACTCCAAAAGTCCGACTTTATACAATCAAACAAATAAACACAAGGATACAGTAATTGTGTGTTATTGTTGAGTAAATAACACTGTGTGGTTTAGAAAAGAATACAAAATTAGAAGTACGAGTTGGGAGTGAGAATGTGTTGGTATTTACCCTGCATTATGCACATGTTACTAATAAAGAATTATGTTATTGTATGAACTCTATTTACAATGTATTCACATTAATAGTTCATAATCAACAAATGACAAAATGCAGTGACAAGAAAACAACCATTGTATAGCACTCGTTTGAGTAATAAGAGGCAGTTTAATATAAAGGCAAGGCAATTTATTTTCATACACATCAGCAAGTCAAAGCTCTTTAAATAAACGGAAGTACAACATATAAACACATTTTCACATTACTATGAACTTAGTCGGGCGAAACAAGTGCATAGTTTCATATTGTTCTCATATATAGTGTTTTATAATGTATTTATTTTGTATGGCTTTAAGTGTGTTTTAAATGTGTTTTGTCATTATTATGGCGTGCACCAGCGTGTGGACGTGACACGTCGCTTGTGAAAGAGCTCTCCAGTGCCTCTGTGTTGCTTGGCAGAAACCTTTACAGGTCTTCTTCCTCAGACTCAGGGCTAGTGTAGTCATTGTCATCCGACTCCTCAATGTCCTGCTGTAATTGAAGATCATGGCATTCCAAAGCGGCTACACCGCTGTACGCATGTACAGCCTGTTTGTGTTGGCTTTTGAGGAAGTGCCACCTCAGACTGAGGACACTCTTGAGCCCATGTGCAGCATCCTCTGTCAGGTCACCGAAATCTGTAGAGGAATAATCACACAGAAAAAGGGCTCAATGTAAACAAACAATGACAATTGCTAATCTCTTTGCATTGTACAATGCTGCATATGTAAAAACACTACAACATAGGTACATCCATCTTAAACTGAAGGATGTTACTATATATTGGGTGCCAAATAGAATAGACAGAAAATAATCGATTATGATCTTGATAATGAGTAGTTTCAGTAATTTACTATTTCACTTCGGCCTGACACAGTGACAGATGTAAGACATGCAATGTGTTGAAGAGTGGATGAAAATATTCAAATGTTAAGATCTCAGACATACTGCTGGTTTTGATGCCCTCCAAAGTCTGTCCTGAGTGCTTCCACTTCTTGCACTTCCTTCAGAAGGAACGTGATGTGCTGCGACATCTCTTTCACCAGGATGCTCTGCTCCTCCTCCAAACGTCTGAGCAGCATTACCTGGTCAAAGACAGACCTCTTCAACCTGAAGGTGTTGCCTTTAGGCTGAGGAAAGGAATGGAGTAGTGGACAAGGAATATTTATTCATACATTATATTTATTACAGAATGATTTTCATTTCTGAGACACAAATCTTTGTAGCGATAGCATTGGTTCTCTATAATGTAAACAAATATTATATATTTGCAGGTATCACCATTGCTTTTTCTGCCCCTGTCATATTTTGGTATAGACTAAAAAAACAAGCCAAAGTAGCAATTATCCTACCATTTGCATGCTCTCCCATGGTAGGGTGTAGCCCTCTCTCTCTCCCATGGTAGGATGTAGCCCTCTCTCTCCCATGGTAGTGTAACACTTCTATGTAACAGGTTGCTTTCAATGAGGAGTAGAAGATGATTTAAATACTGCAGCTCCAAAAACTTTAGTCGGTTCTGCTAGTTCCTGGTTCCCCCACAGCATCAAAAAGCACACATCACCAAACAATTCAAACACACTCTTACACACAGGGCCCACACCCAGCTGCCACTCATTGAGCCTCATTAACAACCACACCTGGCCTGCTCTTCCTCTCCTCCCTGATATGCAGACTCTGCTGCCCCAGCACTGCCCCAAGTGGGAGCTGCTGTTTATTACAGGGTCTAAAACTCACTGCATTATTTGAGTGGGTTACATTCTCCCCCCCTAAATCTGCATGCATCCTTGCATGTTGCACCCTACACTATCTCAGAAGTTAAAGGGGTTAACTGGTATATACAGGGTACAGTGTCAAAGTTTAGAGTTTGGGAGAAAGCCTGATCCAACCCACTTAAGATAGAGTGCATAAGTGTCACCAGGGGGTTCCCTAAGGTTTGATATGTTAGCCTATCAGGAGCTCTTCTTTCTCTGGAGGATCTTCTCGGTACCGGTTCCTCTTCATGAGAAGGAAAACTACTTTCTGGCTGTGCGTGTTCTTCCCCATCTTCCGTTTGTAATCTACTTTCGGTTGCATTTGGGCTACCTAACTCATTCAGGTTCACTGGTATGTGAGGGAGACTTTCCTCAGTTCTTACAATCTGATGCTGAGGTGAGTGCTGAACTTGGATTTCTTCGCAGTTTTCCTCAACTTTAACTCCATTGGGTTGGAATGCTGGAACTTCAGGATTGAGAGAAGACACATTAAAGCTCAAATCCACTTCCTGACTCTCAGAGACACATTGGTCTTCCATGTGAAAGTCTCTTTCAGCTGTTCCTTCAGTGTGAGGCTCTCCTCCGAATCCACTATTCTCTTGTGTGATCGGGCTACTTTGTTCCTTGTCCATCAGTGTGTCGTAGTGGGAGTAGTACTCAACCTCATCTTCCATGTGAGACATTTCATCTTCAACCTCAGCGAGAGCTTCAGGAACATCAGGAAGTGAAACTGTATTTGGTTCTTGTCTGGTTTTGGATTTTTGAGGGCATACTTGTTCAACATCAGACGGTAGAAATCCACAGGGCAAAAGCAAGTCTCTGTGTAACACTTTTTCAGGTCCTCCTGTGTTCTCTGGCACCACGACATAGACAGGTGAGTCTTGGATTTGTTTAACCACAGTGTATATGGTTTTACTCCAGCGATCAGCTATTTTATGTTTTCCCCTGAAACTGACGTTTCTTACGAGGACTCTGTCTCCTGCTGCCAGGGAAGATTCTCTTACTTTGTCGTCATACCTCTGTTTGTTCTGAAAAGCATTTTTCAGACTATGTTCAGTAGCTAAACGGTAGCTTTCAGTTAGACTTTCGGTCAACTTCTTGACATACTCTGAATGAGATAGTTTGGATCTCTCTGGACTCAGACCAAAGGCAATGTCAATTGGAAGCCTTGGCTGCCGGCCAAACATGAGTTGATAGGGAGAAAAGCCTGTGGTGTCATTTTTTGTGCAATTATATGCATGAACGAGGGTTGCACAAAATCCCTCCATTTGACTTTGTCTCCTTCTTCAAGTGTTCCCAACATTGCAAGAAGGGTTCTGTTGAATCGCTCCACAGGATTTCCACGTGGATGATAAGGTGTAGTCCTTGTCTTTTTGATGCCTAGAAGTGAGCAAAGCTCTTTGATCAGGGTTGACTCAAAATCACGACCCTGGTCGCTATGCAGTCGCTCAGGAAATCCATAATGGATGAAAAAGTTGTTCCATAGAGCTTTTGCTACCGTCTTTGCTTTTTGATCTGCTGTAGGAACTGCAACAGCATATTTTGTGAAATGATCCGTTATGACCGAGATGTCCTTGGTTCCTCTTCCATCTGGCTCAAGGGAAAGGTAGTCCATGCAGACTAGCTCCAAAGGGCGGTACGTTCTTATATTCACCAGTAGAGCATTCCTTTCAGCTCGTGCCTTTCTCCTGACACACCTCTCACAAGTCCTGATTTTTTCATTGACATCTAGTCCGTGGCCAATAGAATCGGCCACGGACTAAGTCAAGGGTTCTCTCCACACCCATGTGCCCAACAGCATCGTGGAGGCTTTCAAGTGATGTTTTTCTCTGACTCTTTGGAAGGTCAAGCTGATAGGAAGGTTCTCCTTGGCTGATGCGTTTTCTGTATAAGACTCCATCGATCATGACCAATTGGTCCAATACTCTCAACATCAGCTGGACTTCTGTCTTCCCGCTGCCTTGTATGTCAGACGGTTTCCTGAATTCAAGATGGCAATTACTCTACTGATGATTTGATCTTGTCGCTGTTCACGTACCCAGTCTTCAAGTGACATTTGTGGCAATGTACAGGACCCAAGCACATCAGTTTGACGGAAACCTGCTGGTATAGCAGTGACATCAATTGCCAGGCACTCAATAGGTACAGGCTGGATTGCTCCTGGATCTGCACCTGAAGACAACTGATGCCTCTGACACACAGCCTTCACATCTTCACTTGGGAAATCAGTTCCTTTAAATGAAGCCTGACAGCCTCATAATCAGAAGGATGGATCGGTCTGGGTCTTTGTTTAAAAAGAGAGATGGGTCTGAAAGGCGGATTCGATGTTTGAACTCTGTAGTATGACCATAGTCGAGATCACCATGTGCAAAGGCTTCGGACGCTGAATTTAACTTCTTGGTGATTCTCTCCTTCCACTCTTCAGACAAAGGAGAGTCAGCAAAGTCAAAAGGTAAGTTGACTAGAATCAGATACATTCATAGCGTTGCAGTTGCAGAAGCTGATGCAGGATGAGATGGTTCACTTGATGTAGCTTTAGCATCATGTGATGGTAGTGATGACACAGCTTTGGTAAGAGAGAGCTCAGCAATGATGTGACCTGCAGGTACTGTGATGTCCCTTGCAGTCTCATTTTTTTACCAGAACAGGCACCTTGAAGGATGGACATGATGGACATGTCATGATGTAACTGCAAAAGAAGAGACCACCAGGTAAGTTCGACTGAGGGGGCTCAACCAAGAGTGTCACATCAGCTGCTACAGGGACATGTCTGGCATATCCTGTTAAAGCCACCCTCTCTCCTGCAGGAATGGTGATGCACTTTTTGCTCTGCAGCTTCACAGTCCCAACTCTGCCATTTTGTTGATGTATTTTGTATCTCTGGTATAGATGTTTCACCAGTTGGAAACAATGGCTGGCTCTGGAACTATACTTTCCACACTTGTTCTGTGCACACCTTGCATACAGAGGGTCCAGTGCATTAGTGCCTATCAACAAAGGAACATCCATGTTTGTTCTATGATCAGGCACAACAAGTGCAAGAGTAACAATTATTTCAGCCTTCCCCATGACATCCTCTGGAAAATGGATGTTAGCTTGGACATACCCCAGATAAGGCACTTCTTGACCACCAGCGCCCTCTATGTCCAAAATATCTTGAATAGGGAAGATTGGTCGATGTGAGAGATGGCTTTCATGAAATGACTTTGAAATAGTAGTCACTTGGGAACCAGAATCAAGAAGGCTTACACACTGAACTCCTTCAATAGTGACAGTTGCTGTACACTTGGGGCCTATCAATCCTCTTGGAAGAAGAACATCAGATGACTGAGTTGAAGAATTATTTTTTACTGGTAACTGTTTTTCTTTCTTGTTTTTGTATGGGACATTTGAGTTCATCACTGGGTGCAGTTATTCCCTCCACTGCGACCCGGTCCAGTTTAAATGGCCGAATTTGCTCTGCCATTCCTTTTGCCTTGCCTTCAACTCATTGTATTTCTGATCTACCAAGGGTTTATTTGGTGGATTTTCGCAATGTCTTGCTATGTGGCCATCATTGCCACATTTAAAACAGAACCAAGCCCTTGGCCTGGGAGGATGTGTTGCTGCTTGCTGCGCTTGAAGATCTGCTGCTGCTTTAGCATGGCGATATTCCTGGGCTGGATTTGGGTTGTAAGAGTATTGCTGTGTTCTTTGATCTTCCTTCTTGCTGAGCTGCATTTTTAGTTCAGCCACCTGCTTCCTTAAATCTTCTGTTTCCGTCATGTACTTCTGGAGTACATTAGCATTTGCATCATAAGGAAAAACCTCTGGCACAAGCTGCATATTTACAGATGATTTTGTTTTTGTACCCCCAAAATGACGATGCATATGATCAAGCTTAGAAGCTCTCCTATATTCTTCTGTACGCAACTGCAGTAAGAAGTCTGACAAGTCAGGTGGTGTTGCAGAGTTAATTTCTTGCTGTAATGCCAGAAGAAGTGAATGATCCCAACATCCACGACGAAACTGTCTCAACAAGTGTCTGTTTGCTTCTGCATTTGAAATGCCACTCTCTCTGTATAGCTGTGTTCAGCAATGCTTGCAGTCGCTGCAGAAACGCAAAGGCTTTCTCTCCTGTGTTTTGCTGTGTGCCAAGAAACCTTGCAAAGATCTCTTCCCCATCCTCAACTAACCCATATGCCGAGTCGAGAAGTTTGACATCATCACGGGGAGTTGCATATGGACCTAGCTGTCTTACTAAGCTAGAAGCGGGTGGAAGCAGGCTCTCCAAGATCTTACGTCGCTGGATATCAACAGTGGGGTTATCATGCATCATAAGCTCCACATGGAGAGACCATGTCTCAAAGTCCACTTCATTTGGGGGATTAGGATCTCTTCCGGAGAAAGGACGAAGCCATTTGGATCCTGGATTTGATGCATTGGAGCCATCATTCTTAATAACATGCTCTACGATGATCCTTTGAATCTCAGGGGGATTGACAATGCTGTTGTCTGATGCTGCTTTGTTGAATGGATGAGCTTGCTGCAATGATTTTGTCCTACCTCTAGCTTTGGAGGCAAGTTCTGGAGAAGCACCTTGAGTAAGCTTGGTGTGTCTGCGTATCAAAGGGGTCCTACTGTCATCAGAGTCTGCATCACTCTCAGAGACTGAGCTGTCATTCTGATGCAAGAGTTCTGCACGCACTGTGGGTGTGGTTTTCTTAGGGGTCTGTGACGTTTTGTAAGCTCTATCTACACGCCACATAATCTCAGGGTCTGCTATACTTGGGAAACACTGTGGAAGGCTAGGTGCTAGGTCTAGAAAAGATTCCTCAGACTCGAATTCCACTAAAGCTTTAACACCACTGCCTTGCCCTGTCTGCCTCACCCTTAGCACTTTGTTAACAGGCCCAAAGGGTAAACAGAATTCAGCAATCTGGTCATCAGTATCTGTTGCTGTAATACCTTCAATATACACAGACTTCTTAACATTAACACCATATTCTTGCTCAGAAGTCACAGTTAAATTAATTGATAAACAGTTTCTAAACAGACGAGAAATTTGAATAACAGTTTAAAATCATAAAAAAATGATTGTATGAATTAACATATCTACCAGCAAAAATGTTAAATGTTTTTCCAATTATTCAATTCAAACTACTCCTCCTGGCTAGTTCGCCAAATAATGTAACACTTCTATGTAACAGGTTGCTTTCAATGAGGAGTAGAAGATGATTTAAATAGAAAGAACAATATCAAATTAATATAGCCGGCATTTTATTAAATATTCATACAACACTTTCACAAACCCCTCATCCACCCCAGTGAAACCCAATTTGATATCAGAAACAAAACAACAATAATCGAACCCGGGTCGTCTGCAGCTTCCCTCTGGCAGTCCAATGTCTATCAGTTCTCTTTCTCTGGTGAGTTGAATCCTTTAGAATCCTTTTTCTCTGGTGAGTTGAATCCGTTTTAATCCTTTTTCTCTGGTGAGTGAAAAGACAAAAACTGCAGCTCCAAAAACTTTAGTCGGTTCTGCTAGTTCCTGGTTCCCCCACAGCATCAAAAAGCACACATCACCAAACAATTCAAACACACTCTTACACACAGGGCTCACACCCAGCTGCCACTCATTGAGCCTCATTAACAACCACACCTGGCCTGCTCTTCCTCTCCTCCCTGATATGCAGACTCTGCTGCCCCAGCACTGCCCCGAGTGGGAGCTGCTGTTTATTACTCATTACAGATGAGAAGACAATTGTAATTTGCCCTTACTTTGACATATCTGTGGGCTAACACGTGATGAAGGTTGTCCCTCTTCCTTCTGTTCCAACTGTTGGTAATTAAATCAATGTTGTAATGGCATAATTTAGCTTAAATGTTGATTTTATTGAAAAAACAGAAGTATTCACGCAAAATGTATGTTAAGCTTTTATTTTGAAAAGACTTCCGCCAGAATCAGGAATACAAGTTTATTTTGAAAATATATTCCGGAAGTTATCTCTGAAATACTGACGGAAGCTTGAACTCAATGTTAAACCGAACGTAAATATTATCAGCTGTTGTAATAAGAAAAAACGGATGCAGGCGAGTGTGTAGAACCAAGGCGTGTTTAGTCATGTGTTAAATGTACGATGTAAATATCCTTTGAAAAAGTGTGTGCGGAAATAGGAGGACTAGCGGAAGTCATCAACAACAGAGATAGCAGACGGGAGGAGCCAAGCCTACTGTATTTAAGGAACGAAATGTGTTTTGTTCTGCCCTTCTTTTATCCCACCTCCGGAGGAACAAGCAGCTGTGTTCCTCCCCTCCTCTGAACGATCCTGCTTGTGACATTACCGCGCCACATTTGAATTAAAGTACCATTACCAACTTCTCTCCTGGAACGCTTTAATAACGAATAAGCTAATAATTGGTGACCCTGACGTGATAACGCAAACCGGGAGATCCAGCAGTTTTTCACAGGAGTTTCAGCCACCGGCAGACACACACTATGGGCCCATGCTGAAAGGTAACGAAGTACCTGTTTATTCAAAGTCTTCACTAGATTACATAGTAAACAATAGGAGAGTGTGTCTGTCTGGTAAGTTGTACTCCTGAGAAAGACTGCCTCATTTTAATGTTAAAAAACCTAAATTGATATAAATAATCACTCTAAAACCACGAGGCGTTGTTTTGTCATGGGCACGGTGAATTTAATTTCATTTTATTTTTACATTTAACCCTGCATGCTTTTAATTTTATGTGTGTTGTATTTTAAACATTAACTTGTGTAGACATTAATTCATTGAGGCGTTTTGTGTCTTTTGTCACGTTGGTAGTTTTTAACTATAAATGTGAGAGTATAGATGCTCATTTAAATATAGATTTAAGATTGAAAGACACAGAACATGAAGACTTGAACAAAAACGTAGCAGACCGGTTAACGACTGGCCATATGATTTAAAAACCCTTTTTTTAAAAGGTCTGATTAGTGCGAGAGGAAGACTAAGTCAGTGTTTATTCTGTTCTATTTGCAACCAGTCATTGCGCTTGGATTACGACGAGTAATGCGACATGGTTTCGTCTGATAGAAGAAATTCTGCTGATTGTGTATGATTTGCCACTTAATTTACCCATGTTGGCGTGTTTTAATAAGAACAGATAAAACAATAGAGGCTTTTAAAGTCAAATATGCGATAAGGAGAAGGTTATGACTTAACATCGTAGGGTTAGAAGATATCTTTAGGATATAGCCCATTTTCAAAGAGGCTTTTAAAGTCAAATAGTGCGATCAGGAGAAGTTTATGGCTTAACATCGCAGGGTTCCTAATTTTAAGAAGAGGAAATCACTAGGATAAAGCCCATTTACATAATTTTAATTTCTAATTTACTTTATTCAAAAAAAAGAAAAAAAAAGAGAAATCCCAGATTTAAAGTGAAGTTCTGATGACGTAGGACATTTTAATAAGGAATACACGGGTACTAGTCGGAGGATTAGTGCTGCATCTTTGATAAACTTAATAATTGTATCCTAGTACTCAAGAAACATGTCACCAAAAGACACCAAGTTGAAGCCAGACATAAAGCCAGGCTCAACTGCAGACATCAAGGAAAGGGTAAAAACCAGATTAGATGCTACAACGGTTCCAAAACGTAGACAGAAGACATGGAATCACATAGAGAAACTGTGGGGACAATGGCAAACAAGAGAATTGATTCCAGCAGATGATCAACCTGGACCAACAAAAGCCCATAGAAGAGCAGTACTCGACTATGAGCACGAGCAATGCATGAAACAGCTAAATGTATGGAGGGAAGCTGAACAAAGGTTTATAAGAGTTACAGGTCTGATACTCCATCTAGAATATGACAGCCTATTGGCAGACAGCATAAATATGGTCCAAGTACCAGACCTGCCAGTGAGGGAAGACATACTGTAGCAGAAAAAACAAAAGACGCTCCAGTTATCCAAACTCCGAAGCTGGATCTAAACCTGGCCGAGGTCCCGCCTCCCTTTCCAAATGTTGAAGAAGTCTTGCAGTTGAATGGAGATTCCACGGACAAAAGTGACAAAGGATTGGATGGAGTAAAAGTGCCAACCAGTCAATCAAAACACCTGATGGAAGAGAGCTTACGATTAGAAGAAATCACAGAAGAAAGACGACGACAAAGAGAAACACAAGAGACAGAAATGGTAACATTACAACTAAGACTCTTGAAGATACAAATAGCTGAGAAAGATACCGAAGCTAATAAAAGAAAGAAAGCGACAAGGCAAATGGCAGCTGCATCAAAGATGGCCAAAGAACCAGAGAATGCAGTCCAGACACCACCAACAGTTCAAGCTCTGGAAGTGCCAGACAATCAGATACAGAATCAACAAAGGGGAGGCGAAGGTTTCCGAGGAAAAGGAAGAGGCAGAGGAAAAGGTGTCCAGAATGGTGGTTGCTTCAGATGTGGACAGATGGCACATTGGTCCAATGAATGTCCGCTAAACCAATTACAGCAACCAAAAGCACCACAATACTTTCCTACACCATTTCAGAAGCCTCAGAGACAACAGTATAATCCCAAATTTCAGACGCAACAAACCCCTGTGTATGTCCCCACCCAATCACAGCCACCAACACCCGTGTACACAGAAGTACAATTTCAGCAGCGCGGAGGACACAGTGGTGGCAGTGGATTCCAGGGATGTCAAAGAGGAACAGGATTTCCAAACAGGGACCAAATGCCCCAGACAGCCTGCCATCTTCTCCAATGAGGAAGCTCAGAGGGCCAGACCACCAGGTGATGCATCTTCAGACCAGAGAGGTATCTTGGCATCCAGCTACATTAAGCCACATCTGACACCACAGGAGGGAGAGGTAGAATGTTATTAGGCCATTCTTTATTAGAGTAGCATATAGCATTTAAGATTATAACATGAATAGATGAGTAAAGATTAAAATATAATAGAACGTTAAGCAGACTATTTTTGTAATTATGAGAAGGATAGAGAATACGAGTGATGTTGTTCCCCCACACAGAAAACTATTGAGTCCACACAGCTAGTGAGGTCAAGGCGATGGATTTCCACCCAAAATATGATGACGGAAGATCCTTACCAAGTCCTCCTGTTTACACCGACTGCAGTACAAGGGACGGCGATACACCTGACGAGAAGCTGTTGAGACCTGAAAACAGAAACTCGATTCTGCTGTGGTGAAGTCTGGCTACAAAGGGAGGTGTTCCGATAGGGTCGCTTGTCTCAAACCAGTGAAGAAGTCAACAAGAACCCAGCAGAACTAGAGAGTGACTGTTAGAGGGAGAACAATGTCGGAGCGACAGAGACTGGCACAACCAACCAGCCAGTACATAGATAGACCCCGTCAGAAGACCGGGGCTGTGTTTAAAGGGGAACTTCATTTATTATTAGTGGAAGCCTAGTTTTTTTGAAAAATTATGTGATTTATGGAGTCAGATTACATTTTCACAGAGACACAACATTTAAAAATCCTTTGCATTAAAGATGTTATGTACCTCGCATTTAGCTGTATGGGCTTTAGCATGCATCACGCTAAGAAATGGCCTCATTTCTGTCACCGGCAGAAGCTCTGGTAATCCCTCGGCTATTTTGTTAAGGTATGGCCAGTACCTAAGAAGCAGGAGCAGCATTTTGTGATTGAGTGTTACAAAGGTAAACTTTTAATTGACATGACAACAATATCAATATCATCTAAAATGACTGCTGAGGCATAGGCCATTTTAAACATTGTTATGGATGTGCAATATGACAGTGAGGATTACCTGCATGTTACATCCATACAGAAGAAGTTAACATTTGCCTTCTTGGACATCTCTCTTTGGAGAAACATTGGGTAAGTGTATATTTCTCCACAGAAGTGGTTCAGCCCTCGTAAGAGAAACCCATGTCTGATTAATCAGAAGAACATCTAGTTGTTAATAATAAACTGACACAGCAAGGCCTGGCTAAGCACTCATCTCTCTCCTCTAGGTGGCTATAACAACACATATCACTTGGATGCTACAAATGATGGATCAATTCCGCTCCACAATCAAAAGTGTTTAATGCTTCCAATTCTTACAAAGACTTAGACTTGGATTGCTATTAAAACTGAAATAATGAGACCAGACTCAAGAACCAAACACATATACAGACACACTTACAAATACATACCTCAAACTGCCACTTGAATGCCCTCCTCGTCTATCTGGGCACCAGACTTCTCTCTGCCAGCGGTGAATTTGGCAGTACCACAGACGGCACTGTCATTTCCCTATAAAGTCCGTTTATTACACAAAGGTTTTGACATATATAAAAAAGAACACCACAGGTGTAACTGCAACTATCATAATAAGAAAAAAAACTTACACTTTTCATGTTGCCTCTGACAAGGTCAACAAATGTTGCGACTTCCTCGTCCTTGGCCAGGAACAAGCCCTCATAGATTGGCGGCTCCTCAGCCCTGTCCATGATAAGTTAACATACAAGTCAATAATACAAATCACAAAGCACTACATGATTTGTTTGAATGTCTGTTATGGCTACTCAAAGACAACCCCAAGGCCTACTATTTGTATTAGCGGTGTGTTCTTTATCATTTTCATTAATACCTATACCTACCCTTTTGACTTGGAGAAGCGGTAATGCTTGCGGTTTCCATCACAGCAGACAGCCAACATGTCTGGAGAACATGCTGGACAAACAAAGTGATGGACCTGGCACATATCCTTTTGTTTGTACTGACAGAAGCAAAACTCCAAGAAGCTTAGCTGAAACGTATCAGCACAGATACTGCCTGTCTGTATATTGATTTAAAAAAAGTGGATTAGTAATTGTTTTGAAAGCAATGCCAACAATGAATGATATGGTATACAGTAATATGATATTGTTTTGTGTATGCTTCCGTGTGATTCAGGCAGATTTACCCGTCCAGCTTGAACAGATCTGTGCTCCAACATTTTCAGAAATGCCTGCCTGGACATGGCTGGTGCTGTCACCTTCATGTGCTCGAATGAGGTGAACACATCATATTTGTAAAGCGTCTGGCAGCTGGTGCTAGCTGACCAGTGCCGATACAAAAGCAGGTCTTAAACCTCAGGAGTCCATTCTGCAGAGCAGGATGGACAGGATTTCCGAGGCAAGCAGACATTGTATCGTCCTGTAAACAAATGGACAAAGTAAAGGTATTTCGGTAATTAAACTGTGAGTTTGCCTTAACATATTGTATTTTATAAATAGATGTGCATATATGATATATTAGCTATTTGACATGGCATTTGGGTGTTGTCTGAAAATGACCAGGTGATACAAATCTTTGCGTTGCACAAAGTGATAAAACTCTGCCGTACAATACTACTTGTACAAAAAGAAGGGCTTTCAGAACAACATACCGTTGATGGTGACCACAGAAATATGCTTCCAAGGAGTAACTGTGACGTCATCAGAGCATTCACAGATTGACCTTGGAGTAGGAACAGGCAGTTGACATACTGCAATATAGAAAATAAGTTAGGAAGGGTGTATTTACAGTTTTTTCTTAATTCTCCAGATTATCAAGATATTCAATAAAATGTTGCATCATTTCCACATATCTTGCAGCCCTAGTCAAAACCAATCATACTTTATTCAATCAGCTATGTACACTTCCCATTCACACTTAATCTTGGGAACTACACTATAATGGGACATTGTAATGTAATGTTAATCTTTACATACTTTGTTCACAAAACTGAGGCTGGCCATTTTCCTCCACCACCACAGCAGTTGTAGGGGGAATGGGCTCCAGAAATCCATTGAACACAGCCTCTCTGTCATGGAAGATATTCCTCTTGTGGGCCTCCATGTCACAGGTTGCACAGAGGAACTCCATGTCCAGTGGAACACAGTCCAGGCACCTACTAGCCACTTCTTCTGCACAGCATCTGTGGCACTTCTGAATGGCTATTCTCTCAGCTGAGAGTTTTGCATTAAAAATCATTGGCCTAGCAGTTTTCATTCTCACATCTGTGAGAAGCTGCCTTTGTGCCCAGGCAGAAACCGTCCAGTCTGTTGCCTCCGGAACCTGGACTGCAGTTAGGGTGTCCCTTAACTCTTGGAGATGTGTTTCTAAAAAATAAAATAGCTGTTAAGCCACCCTAAAACTGGTATGATGGATATTAAGGTAGTAACCACTTTTGAGTTGGAGATATATATGCAGACTAATAATAGCAACATGCTATGAATCATTATATGCATCTAAAGCAATATTAGCAAGTGATACTTATACCAAATATGCATTCACTTGTCATGAAACAGTCAATACTCAATACGTAATTATGATTAACTAGATGAGTATAAAAATGGAAAAATTGGGAAAAACTGTAGTGCCAGTCAACTGCTGTTATAATCAATATACTCACCAAGACTACCAAACTCTTGATGTTCTAGCTGCACAGGATCCTCTCTTCTGGCTTGTGAAGCTGCAGAGACAGTCATTTTTGCTTAACCCTTCAATCAATCTAAAATTACACCAATTAATTGTAATATGAAAATGCTCTGTAAGGACTGCAGGTAATGAAAGTAAGAACATATTACCACAGCATCACAATGACAATTTACATTTGGCATACTTTTATCCAAATCGAGGTACACATTTTAAACAATACAACACAAGCAAGGATTATCAGTCACAAGTTCTTAAAATATCTTGATTTCATTTGAAAATGTTTTAAACATTGCAACAGATTTGTCAAGAGGTATCTTTAAATTACATAATTTCATACTGTGTACACCAAAATAACTTTGTTATGAATTATCTTTATTCTTAGACTTAGAAATCATGATATAGTAAAGAACAAACCTGACGCGGAGCGTTGTGTTTCCCGTTGTCTCTCACGTCTGCGTGTGACCACTGGATTAGAAAGAGGTCTCTTCCTGCTTATTCTTTCTTTTCCGGAGGGATGGCAGGGGTTTCCGTGGCCATGGCAGCCTATATTTTTTCAGAGGTTGAGATTAACAACAAAGTTGTAACACACAACATAAGACAGCAGCACTTATATTTGAGCAATTCTTTAACGGTTGCATTAAAAGGTCTAACTGACCCTTTACATGACATCAATAAAAAGCAAAAGCAATGATTATATTACAGACTTGGGTATTTGCTTATCATGAAAAGCCTCACCCTGGCCTCATGGAGATGAGCCTCGCTAATCAATGATGCCATGTGCACCGTGGCCTCATTGGGATCCTCAAAGACCCTCACTTCAGGGTTGAGGGACATGGCATACAAATAATACAAACAATACAGGCAAAATATACAAACAATACACAAAATGAAGAGTGAGAGAAAGACAGGAGAGTGATTAAAAGAGAAAGTGAGAGAGTGATAGAAAGAGAGACAGTGAGAGAGAGAGAGTGGCTCTTAAAAGTGCCGTTGGTTTTATGTGTGTGTGTGTGTGTGTGTGTGTGTGTGTGTGTGTGTGTGTGTGT
>CALSBZ010042230.1:208001-226468 GCA_943591055.1 Gobionotothen gibberifrons | reverse complement strand
GTGTGTGTGTGTGTGTGTGTGTGTGTGTGTGTGTGTGTGTGTGTGTGGATATGTGTGTGTTGGTGATATTAAGCGTTGTAATAAAGCTGTAAAACAGGACAAATAAAAACATGATTAGGATTATTTAGAATAACAGTAACATCTGTGCAATACTCTATGTAATAATAATTCATCTGTGCAATACTCTATGTAATAATAATTAATCAGAGCATTACTCTATATGCAATAATAATTCATCTGAGCAATACTCTGGCATACATTATGCATTTATACTGTGCATATTGTTATATTATGCACATATTTTTACATACTTGTTTTTCTTCTTCTACTATATATTTTAATTCTACAATGTAACAATCCCAATTTCCCACGGAGATCAATTAAGTATTTCTGATTCAGAGTGGGACATTGGGTGGTCCCCACTGACCAGTCAAATCCTCTGGAAAAACTCCAGTTCCACATTTTTGTTCCACTCCATCGCCGATGCATTAGCCACACAACACATGTGCAAATACATGCATTTAAACATATTTTTCTAGCACGCACCTCCACTATCCAACTGTGCCGGGGACAGCTAATGTCATTTAGCTGTATAAACTATAAATGCTATCCCAAGCCCCCAGGAAGTGCGCCGGACTCAGATGGAAATATTCGTGCTGGCCAAACGGCGGTACTACACTTCCGCTTGGTTGCCAGGCCCGGAAGCACTTTTTCCCATTGACTTACATGGGGAAAGAATGGTCTGTAAATAGTTGGATGATTTTTTTTAAACTGCAAGGTGGAACGGGGACTCAGTGGCGAAGGTCTCACGTTGGCAGAACTTGTTGAGGGGGGAGAGGTCCACGGTCCTGCGGGGGGAACCGTCGTGCTTCCCAGTGACTACCATACGATGGCACCACGCCACTGGCTCGCTGTATGGCACGCGTTCAATGACCCCAAGGGCTTCGTCCCGCAGGAGGTCATCGTGGACCCTCCGCTGCCAGTGTAGAGGCACTGTAGCCGCGGTGTGGCATGCCTTAGGCGTAGCTGCGGGGTCCACGTGCATCTCGATAGGTGGCCCCTCCATGGGGTCAAGTATTGAATGTCGACGAGGCATATCTCCCGAGTAGCCAACCTTTCATCCGGTTGTTGTTCTCTGGCGTACAAGGGAACGGCAGTGCTGCGGGGCACGCCGGGGGGACCGTGCGCTGAGGACATGAGCACTGGGCGTCCTGGGGGTCACCTGGCCCCACGCAGCCGCCGTTGGTTGACCTCGTCGCATTGACGGACAGGGGCTGGTCTGGCACGTGTGCAGCACTGACAGACTTAATGCACGCCCACCTATGACATGGGCCCCACCTCCGGGCGCACTTCCGTATAAATAGGAAGTAGGCCCCACAATCTACTCCCACACATACAGCTTTTCTTCAGCTATTCACGGAGCCAGTGGGGCCCGAACCTTAGAGGGCTGCGCCTATACTCATAGAAACTGGGTTACAGTACGTAACCCCAGTTCTATATTGTATAAGGCTTCGCCCTCTAAGGCTATCGCTATTGGGTTAAGGGCGAAGCAGGATGTAGTCTACGCCCCACTGGTCCGTCCGTTACCAGAAGCACAAAACACACCTACTCAGTTAATAACCCATGTCCATTTCGCCATGCGTAATGGAGCATCACATTCCCATTAAAAAATGAATATTCTCCATCAGGGAACAAAGGTAGGCTTACTTAGGCTACCTGTCGTTTATAAAAAGTAGAGACCAAGTCTCACTTAAAAAACGATCAAGAGAGGGGAAAAAAAGGGCAGCTCTCTAAGTGCCGACAGGCAGGAGAGAGGGCACGCAATTGAGACCCCGACATTACTCAATCTGGCAGGCTATTCAGTACTGAATGTGTCAGAGAGGAATGGGAGACATCCCTCAAATAAAAACGAACAAAAGAACAGGGTGAAGACCAAGATGCAGCAGTGCAAATGTCTTCCACTGTCATTCCTCCGTGCAACGCCGTAGAGGTTGAAATTCCCCTGGTGCTGTGCGCTTTAATGTTCTCCGGGGGATCCAACCCAGAGGAGACATACGCCTGTGACACACAGCCAGTGTGACAGGCGCTGTGCCGATAGAGGCTGCCCTAATGAGCGCTCTCTATAATGCACAAAAAGACGCTGGGATTTGCGTAAAGCAGCCGTGCGTGCAATATAGCAGGCCAGCGCGCGCACGGGACAGAGGAGATGAGATGTGGCTTCTTCCTCTGATGTGTGAGGAGGGGGAAAGAAGCCATCCAAAGTTATCACTCTCGATCTAAAAGAGCTTGTGGCATAAAAGCCGGGTTCGGGCGCAACACAGCTGAGCTGCCATCGCCTTGGATCTGGAGACATGACGGAGCCACAGAGAGAGCAGACAAATCACTCACCCTTTTAGCTGATGTCAGAGCCAAGAGCAGAGCTACTTTGGCTGACAAAAACTTCAGGGGAACCTGATCTAATGGTTCAAAAGGAGCTTTACTCAGTGCGCGCAGCACTACAGCCAAATCCCATTGAGGCGCTAAAGCGCGTGATACCGGTCTGAGTCTCTGTACTCCTCGTAGGAAACGTTTTGTCAGAGGGTGACTAAACACCGTGCTGATCTCAAAACCTACGTGGCATGAAGAAATGGCAGCAGCATATGTTTTTATCGTGCTATAGGCCAAATTCCTGTCCAGCAACAGGAGGAATGACAGCACGTGAGGCAGGGCACAGGTAACGGGGTCCAAGCCTTTCCCTACACACCAACGCTAGAACACTGTCCATTTGGCTGTGTAAGACGCCCTGGTGGACGCGGCCCTAGATCCCTGAATAGTGCTCACAACATCTTGAGAGAGGCCAAGCCCCTCTAAGTGTTCCCGTTCAGGGGCCATGCCCACAAACGTTGGCCTAACACTGGGTGACCGCTGATCGCTCCCTCCACCTGGGAGAGAGCATCCCCGCGCCACGGAATTTCCCACGGTCTCCCGTGCGCTCCGGGGCTATTAAGACCGCTATCAGTCGCTCCTCCTGCACTCGGTCCAAGAACCGAGGGATCAGAGGGACTGGTGGGAAAGCGTACAGTAACACCCTGGGCCAAGGTCTGTGTGTGAACGCGTCCACCCCCAGAGGGGGGTGATCCTGCCTTCTCAGGGAGAACCAGAGAGCACATTGCGCGTTCCCGCGTGCAGCGAACAGATCCACCTCCGCTCTACCGAACCTGCTCCACACCTGGGAGACCAGCTCGGGGTGGAGGCTCCAGTCCCCTTGTCGAGGACCTCCTCTGGACATGAGGTCTGCCCCTCTGTTCAGCTCACCGGGAATATATACTGCTCTGACAGAGAGTACGTGTGTGCGCGCCCAGCACAACAGCCGCCTGGCTGTTTTCAGCAGCTGCGCTGATCGTACACCTCCCTGACGATTTATGTAGGCTGCTGCTGCCTTGTTTTCTGTTCGAATCAACACATGATGATTCCACCGCAACGGGGCGAAGTGCTGGATTACTCTCCATACGGCGAGTAATTCCAGCACGTTTATATGAAGGGACATGTGAGGCGGCCACTGTCCCCCCCACCCTGAGAGAGATGCGTCTGTAAACACCGAGGTGTGTGACGTCACTCTGCCGAGGGGAACCCCCACTGACTAGAGATGTTAAGATTCACCGATTCGCATCGGTGCACCGGTATAAACGTTCAAGATGCGAGTGCACCGGTTGAAAGAGTGCACATCGGCTACAGTTTGGGTTGAACTCGCGATGCATCGATTGCTTAGCGTCTTTGCATCGGTAAAAAAACGATTCATTCATATAATATCCCCTCATCCTGTCAGCACTCAGCAGAGACGATCTTTGATCTTTGCTTCGCACTACGGCGGCCGAGAGTCTCAGTTATCAACACACATGGAAGTCGAGGAGAAAGAGAAACACAGCGCACCGAAAAAATACCTACAAATCAAACATTTGGCAACACTTCGGATTTTTCACGAAAGACGGTCAACTTGAAAAATCGTTCGCAAATTGTAAAAGATGCCGTGCTGCTTTAAAGTACACAAGTAGTACGAGGAACTTAGCGACGCACATAAAGAGGCGACATGGGGTCTGCGGCTGAAAAGAGAAACCTGAAAGTTAGACATGAGTTAAATCACTCAGTGAGGTGTTCTGTCAGAGAGAGTGGTGTTTAGTTTACAGCAGCCTGTGACTGCCAATAATAGTTTAAATGTCTTCCTTACTGTAAGCAGTTATGAAATACCTGTTTGTGAAAGGTTATTTGTATTTTTTATTGTTCATATAGAAACCACTGCTTTCTGCTCACTGGTGAGTCAGCCTATGAATGAGTGTTAAGCACATCAGGCTGGTAGCTGTATGGGCATTGCACTATGGTAGTTGTTATTTGCACATTGTTAATCATGGGCAATGCATCCTTAAATTGTTTAACTGTGAGGTGTTATACAATTGTACTTTACTCTGGAGAGTTTTTTGACGTAAAAAAGGTAAAAAATAAACAGCATGATGAGATGCGCAGTACTAGTAGAGAAAACCAAATATGTAAAGCACTTTTTTGTTAATTTATGATTTGCTGCATACAAGGAATAAAACAAAAATCCTCTGTCGTACCATATTGAAGTATCATTATTTTTGCATCGTGTTGAATCGTATCGCCCCAAATCGCATAATGTTGAATGAAATCGTATCGAACTGTATCGCAACAGGGGTGAATCGTATCGTATCGTATCGCATTGCATCGCATCGCCTGGTGTTTCAAATGTATCGTTAATGTATCGTATCGTGGCAACGTATCGAGATGCGCATCGCATCGGCCTCAGTGATGGAGATGCACATCCCTACCACTGACAGGACGTGGGGATTTTTCCAGTAGGTCAGATCTAAACCTACGGACGGAGGAATGCACACCATGCGTCTCCTCTGATGCACGGGGTTGATGCGCAGGCGAATAAACCACCTCTGAAGTCTCCTCATGTGAAGGAGACCCAGGGGAATCACCACGTGACCAGCTGACAGCTCTTCTTCCAATTGATTATGAAACCCAGGCTTGACAGGTGAGATACGAGTTGTACCGTCTGTAAAGCAGCTTCCTCTCTGGAGCGAGCCAGCAACAGCAGGTCGTCCAGATAAAATAACACTCTCATCCCTCCTCTGTGCAGGGGCTCCAGCGCCGTCTCCACACACTTTGAAAAAGTGCATGGAGCCAGGGAATATCCGAACAGCAGTCGATTGAACTGGTACGCTATTCCCTGGAATGAGAAACGCAGGAATTTCCTGTGTTTCGGGATGATGGTTATGTGGAAGTAAGCATCCTTCAAGTCTATGGAGGTGCACCAATCTCCCTGGTGAACACACTCCATTACCTGTTTGATTGTCAGCATATTAAACGGTCTTTTCATTATCACTCTGTTGAATGCTGACAGATCTAGGATGGGTCTCATCCCCCCGGTCTTTTTCGGGATAAGAAAATAACGGGAGAAAAAACCCCGATTTTCTTCCCCTTGAGGAACCCTGGAAATTGCTCTCTTTAACAGGAGTTCCCGCAGCTCTGACTGGAGCGCAAGACACTGTTCTTGGGATGACAGGAGAGTTTCCTGAATCCCCTCGAACTGCGGGGGGGGTAAGGCAAATTGCAGAGAGTACCCTCTGCTGATCAGCCTGCTCATCCATCCTTCCATTAAGCATAGCCGCCTCCACTCTGAGCACCGCTCTGAGAGTGGGCGTACCTGTTCTTGTTGTGCTGTGGTAGTCATGGTGACAAGCCATGCCAGAGCCCTTGCCGCCGTTGCCTGAGAAGCAACCCAAGGGGGGCCCCGCCCGAAAGGGCTGTGAAGGGGTCTCCACACGCTGCATCTCACACCGACTCTCATCCTGTCTCTGTTTAGGAGAAGGCTCATAAACAGGACCCTGAGGCGTGTTCACGCTCCAACTCGCGGAGGTGTGTGCAGTGCTATTTACCTCGTGCATAATAGCCGCGATAGGCTTATTACGACTGTGTGTAGGCACAACTGGGACAGAGGAAAAACCGCGCTGCTTGTTACCCGAAAGGATAGAAGCAGCCGATTTAAATGTCAAGCCCTGCTGTCTATTAACCGACTGGTTAAATACCGCAGGTTTATAGCGAGCCTTGCTGTTTGCTAACCGACAGATTAGAAACAGCTGGCTCAAACGGCGAGTCCCTCTGTCTGTTAACCGACACGTTAACAACAGATGGATTATGCAACAAGTCCTGCTGCCTTTTAACCGATAGATTAATGGCAGCTGGCCTCACTAGTGTGGGGGATATGTGAGACACAGTTGCTACAGACACACTGTTGAGATTTGAATCATTTTTATTGATAAATCTCTCTTCAAACATAACCCCCCCAAAGAGTCATCTTCGGTTCTGCTTCCTCGGAGGTTCTCTCGGAGGAGCAGACCAGGAGCGGGGGTTCTTCGTTCCCCTCCGACTCGTCGCCTGCAGATCCTGTCTCTGTGGCGGAGGAGCGGAGGAGCGGAGACCTGGGTTGGAGCCCCTGCAGCTGCCAAAGGGCGACTTTGACGCCGTTGCTGGTCTCGCCGCTGCCCTCGCCGCTGCCCTCGCCGAGACTGTTGCGGGGGCTGCGGGTGCTGTCGTTGCTGTTGTTGCTGTCGCTGCTGCCGCTGGGGATTTGTCCTGAAGCCAGCTAGCGTGAGTAAGTGCAGTACTGGCCGCCTTAGATATAATCTCCGGGAGTTCCAGGAGAATTCCGCCAATCGACGGCAGCGCCGTGGAGGCGGAGATAGGGATCACTGGATCATATACCGGACCTACACCGGGCCCCATATCTTTCTCCTCCGTCCGGAGGGGAGAGATGATGGAGGAATCACCTGGTGATCCATGAATGGAGGGGGCGTAGTCGTCCGACTCGTGCCCGCCACTCGGATCCAGGAAATCAAGGGCTTTGTCCCCGGAGTACTCCTCCTGGACGGGCCAATCGTCCTCTGCAGCAGCAGCAGCGAGAGCGTCCGCTCTCTGCTGTCTGAGGGCCAGCGGGAGACGGGCACAATGCGAGCATGATACCCCGGGATTGAGAGCAGCGTTCGCATGCTCTAATCCCAGGCAGGACTCACACTGTGAGTGCCTGTCAAAGCTCATAATGTAGCCCGACCCGCATACGAGGCAATCCCTGACACAACCTTGACTTTCCTGCCCAGTCTCCATTTTACCAGAAAAACCAAGCTTTTTAGAAGGAATGTTTGTTTTTAGTAAGTAGCTCTCAAAAGAACTTGTTTTGCCTGACAATGCTTCTGCAACGGAGTGCTGAAGAAAAGTGGGAGTAGATTGTGGGGCCTACTTCCTATTTATACGGAAGTGAGCCCGGAGGTGGGGCCCACGTCATAGGTGGGCGTGGATTAAGTCTGTCAGTGCTACACACGTGCAGTGGGATTACCCAATAGCGATAGCCTTAGAGGGCGAAGCCTTATACGATATAGAACAAAGCGAGAGCAAAAGTCTGATCATTGAGAAAGAAGCAACAAGAACTGCAAACAAAAATATATGTTAAAACAAAGAAAAAAGACTTATAGTTTACATGATTACACAAATGATTTTGTTTGCAACTTATAGTTTTATTTTTGAAATTAAATGTATTTAGCTTGACTCCGTTTTTTTTCTTCTCTTAAACTCTTAGTTTTGCTTGATTCTGAGAAAGTGTTGCTTTATCTTTATGAAACAAAACTAGAAAGTAAAAGTATTGCCTGTCTGACTGTCACACAAGCAACTGATGCATATTTACCAATCAATTAAAGGTCCCCTATTATACTGTTTTTCATCTATATATTATAGGTCTCAGATATATACAGAACATGCCTCTGAAGTGTTTGGCTCGAAATACCAAACAGATCACCCATTATAGCATGCCATTTATGTTTCAGCCCTGTTTGAAAACACAATGGTGCTCTAGGAGGAGATTCAGGTGATAAGGTGTGGGGGTGCGGGGGATTACCTTGGTTGGTGATTGGCTAATGGTTACACAAGCCAAAAGATCCTTATGACATCATAAAGTGGCCAAAATCTGATCAGCTCATTTTCAGACAGGATTTTATATAAATGGATCAGGACAAAAAGAGAGGGGGGGGGGGACACATGTTGATGTATAAAAGACATGAAGAAGAGGATTTGGCATTATAGGCAGTGTTGGGTGTTACGCGTTACAAAAGTAACGGAGTTACAGTAATGTATTACTTTTTGCTGTAACAAAGTAATGTAACGCAGTACTAATGAAATGTGTGTAATATACTACCCGTAACGCTCAGTAACGCAGTTACAACTAATTTCAACCCGAAATGAAATGGTGTTTTGTTTTTTAAGAATTCACTAACATCGCGAGACATTCCGACACCAGAGAAACATTGTGCGGGTAGATTAGTAAACCTGGTGTTTACGTAATCAGTCATGCTGATCTTGATGAGCCTGAAGGGTGTTCTTTTCCCCATAATGACCAAGTCGCTGCACATTATCCCGCTTATTACACAGCCAGATACTAAACAAACTAAGGAATTGATTGAAATGATTTTATTGACTTAAAATGATCGTATTTCTTGTTCAGTTTCTGATCCACCAACAAGTCCTTAAACACTGCAGAGCCCATACCGTGTTCCTGTTAGTGTTTACTTCTTCTCTGTCTTCTTCTGTTCATTTATCTGATGTCCAGCGCTCCGTCTTTTACCCTCTTTTACTTTCTCTTTCTTGATCCTCCTTAGCAACGGAATTGATCAGAATCGAGTATTCAACTAAGCCTTGTAATACAAGTTGTTAGTAGCCTTAAGGGCCAACACAGTTGCTGCACTAAACTACATGTTAGCATTTAAAATATCTAGCCATTCTTTTGCGGTTATTTTGGTAAGTAACTCAAAAGTAATATAAAAGTAGTGTAACTCATTACATTTCAGAGACAGTCATATTCTAATGTAACTTATTACTTAAAAAATACAGTAATAAGTCATATGTAATGTATTACATTTTGGAAATAACCTGCCCAACACTGATAGGTGTTTTAATGTACCTTGTTTTGCTACATTGCGCCGCAAAAAGAGTTTCTCTTGTATTCAGATGGATGATGTTAGCATAGCGTACGAAGCCTGTCCGACTAATCACTAACAAGATTTCAAGGCAACAAAAAGAAAAATACTTGTTTTGAAAATGCATTACATATTATATTATACCAGCAGATTGTTTGTTCCAAATGCAAAGCAGTTCTCGGGGCAGAGAGAAAGCACTGCTGCAGTGGAAACATGAGGCAGGGACCGGCTCCGATGGAAAAGGGCTAAGTGTCAACAATATATAACAAATTAGAGGGCCCCTAATCTCCACAGCATGTCAATGTGTCCTTACTCTAAATGCGCCCATAGGCATGTCTGTTGAAGTGTCTGTAATAATAATAAATTATATTTCTATTATATTTCTATAGTAAGTTGCTGCACCGCTCTAACTATTTCCCCCGATGGGTTTTATCTGATCTGCATTATGTTCTACATTACTTTCTGGCCTTTCATCTCACCAGCAGCCATTCATATTGGTTTTTGGAATATCTTTACCTTTTTCTATTTCTATGTCATTGAATTTTCATCTTATTTCCCAAAGGATATTTACAGGTTCGTGAAATGTTATCCTTTTACTGGTAACTCATTCTGTTCTTTTCTTTCTGTTCCAGTATCTCCATGTCTCAGTGTGACTGTGCTGCTCACTTCCCTGGAAAATATGGTGAGAAGGGAAGTTAGTGGGAGTGGGTTGCATTGGATTTAAGTATCCCGCTCCTTTCACTCTGCGACAGAGAGTCTATAGAAGAGGCAGTGAGGCATGCTGAAGGGCAGGGAGTGATCTGCTGCTTCTTCTACCTGAGAGGAAACACACACACACACACACACACACACACACACACACACACACACACACACACACACACACACACGCACGCACACACGCACGCACGCACGCACGCACGCACGCACACACACACACACACACACACACACACACACACACACACACACACACACACACACCATCCCATGGGCTGTCAAGTGCAGCTGAGAGAGGCTGTGAGTGGGGGGATCACAATGGGCCCCTGGGGATACAGGGTGACCCGAGGAGTCTATCATTCTGAAAGGGGTTAGTCTATCATTCACAAGTCTCTGAACAGATTCACAGGGGCAAGACAGGCAATTCATTATCACTGAGCAAAGGTGGGGGAGGAGGGAGGAGGTGAGAGGAAAAATGGAAGGAGGACTAAGGGGGTGGAGGAAGAGAGGGAAGAAAAGAAAAGGAACAGTAAATAAACGTCCAGAGTGAATTCAAACAGGAAAATAAGTTTTAATTTCTACTTTAACAACAACAACAAAAACAAAGCAACAGACAATACAGAGAACAAAGGGTCATGCTACTTGCAAACACCACACTTTGGCTTTTAACCTTGTGAGGTCACTAGGAGCAACACCGCTGCAGCAGTTTCAGTATCTGTGGAATTATACTTTTCCTGTGTCTCATTTTGTTCCTGATGTCCAACTTGAAGATTTATAGATGCACCAACAGGCAGTCAGCTCACATTTTATTGCAGAAGAATAAATGTTTCCAGCCATGCTATGCTCTGAGTCTGTTCTTGGGAACAGTGGTTTTCTGAGCAAAATGGTAATGGCAGCATCCTATTGTACATGCATGATCAGTTTATTGGCAACGTGTGGAAACTAAGGCAGAACATATCAACATTTTGAGACCTTTTTGATCCTGTAAATATTACTTTGATTTGTTTTAACTCAAAATGTCTCCTTTTATTAAACATTACTTGTATTTTGCATGCAATTTAGTATCATCATTTTAAAATACATTTTAACCATAGCACCAAACTATCGTGTTGACTGTAAAACTGGTAAACATTAGTAAAATGTAGGGTACCTGGGCAATGTGAGTAAACGTGGGCGACGCCCCCGATGACGTCAGAAGAGTTTGTGCACGTAAAGACGTTTGAAAAAGTGTGCGCTACATTTTCAAATGCTGCTCCGTAGTAAAGTAGTGTGTCGCCAAAATGAGTTTTCCTTTACTGTCAGTACACTCAAAGTACTTCCGGTGGTGTGATGCACACTTGTGATTGTATTCTCTGTGTTCACTGAGACAGATAGTGGCACCAGCTTCCGAAAGAACGCTTGTCACATTCACTGCCCTGTGTATACTCTCTAATGGTCACACATGCAGAGCACAGCAGCACACAGTGACATTTGTTCTCTGCTTTTAACCCATCCTAGTACCAGGAGCAGTGGGCAGCTATTGTTTTATTTTGAATTTGTATTTAACCTTTATTCAACCAGATAAAAAGCATTGAGATACAATCTCATTTACAATGCTGACCTGGCCAAAAGGCAGCAACGTTACACATTATTACACATAACACAGACATATAAAATACAGAGAACACAACTATGTAAACAAAAAGAGGAAAAGCAGTCACTACATTGTGCACATTAGGACAGTAAGGTGCACTACTTATTACTGCAAGAGCAGCTGGTGGTAAGGACCTCAGACAACTTCAATTTAAAACAGGCTATAGGGACAAGTGCCCTCAGTTTGAGGTGTGATTGAAGGTCATTCCAAGATCAAGGACCATAATAAAAAAGACTCCTTTTCCCAGCCTCAGTCCGCACAGCAGGAACCTGGACCCGTATCCAGGCACCTGGACCCGTATCCAGGCACTGGTTCTGAGGTTGTAAGAGTCACAAACTGGAGCAAAACTGGAACATATATACATAGGAAGCTTACCTAAAATGGCTTTATACATTAATACAAACCAATGCTGCATCCTACGCATACTAAGTGAGGACCATCCACTTGGCTATACCAGTGGTTCTCAAACTTTTCCTGTCATTCCCCACTTTGAACAGATGGGCCTTTTCAAGCCCCACCTGTTCCTCATCGCTCCAATAAAATGGTAGGCCAAGCTTAAAATGGTTAAATGTATCGTTCGATAACAGGGGTCTCCAACCTTTTTTAGGATGAGAGCTACTTTCAAAAAATAAAACAAGTCGTGAGCTACTTTTACTCCTCTTTTTTTGTTTTTGCAGAGTATATATTTAGCACATTTTAACATTATTATATGCTTACCTATGGAGCTATTTCAGGGTCATAAGTTTTGATAATTCAAAAAAATACAATTTATTTGAAAGTTCAAGTTTTTATCCTGTACTTTGAAAAATACAATGATGTATTCAAAATAAAAATAAGTATTTGAAATCATTTTTCAGGTTGAATATTATTTTGATTCAGTTCAGCAATTTTTTGGAATAAAATATTTATTTTCAGATTTCACTTTTATACATATTTTCATATTTGAATCCTTATTTTTTTCAGTTGCAGATTTTATGTTTTCAGATTCAAAACAATAATGTTTTCAGTTTCAAATCTTGTTTTTTCAGGTTTCACATTGCTTTTCACCTTCAGATCGTTTTTCACTTTCAGATCATTTTTTTCCGCTTTCAGATCATTTTTTTCCGCTTTCAAACTTTTGGCCCTGATGTTGCTTGGGGGGCGGGGCTTAGCAAAGAGTAGTTTGGCATCCTGAGTGACAGGCCTCCCTCTGTCATGTTGCCTTCATGGATATAGGTAGCGCGAGAAATATAACTCAATACCTCATACTCATACTCATACCAGCATCAAAGTTCCGTTAAGCGAGCTGTTGAGCATCGTAGTTGGCAACAATCAAGGTATAAGCGCAATAAACTGTGCTAGAATGTGAAATTAAATGGCATGTAAATAAAAACCTGAAAAGCGAAATATCTTTACTGAAGATTTGTTATTAGGTGCAAAGCTAGTCTTAAGTCAAATCTATTATGCAATAGTAATAGTAATAGTAGTACAGTTTAATTGAGTGCCTTTAGTAACAAACACTTCTTGACTGTAACTAGAGTCTAATTGAATTATACATTGCATTGTTTAATGTACTAAAAAAAAGGTGCAATTTGTTACCTAGATGTTCCTAAGCAAATCTTACTTTCCATTTGTTCCAGTGTCCCCAAACCTGGAGAGAGGCCAAAGTAATATCACTACCCAAGAATTCTAGAGCAGCTAGCTCATACAGCTCTTCAGTTCGTTACCTGTTCTCAGCAAACTCTAATGCTGCGTTCACACCGGACGTGATGCGATGTTTGGGGGCGGCGCGATTACATGTAAAGTCAATCGCGGACAGACGCAAATTTGCTCCGACGGCAAGCATGAAGCGGTGGACGCGAATTCCGCGGCGCGATTGAGGCGATTGAAGGGGGCCGCGACAAATGCTCAAGTTCAATTTTTTTCAGCAAAAATCTCGGTGGTGTCAGGCAAACCCGCTGTGCTGACGCCGACCAGGGAACCGATGTGTTAGGGAGGAAATACCCTGGAACTCTCAGCGGCTGACCGTAGACCATCTCAGCCGTGGAACACTGCAGATGTTCCTTGGGCGCGGTCCGCAGGCCCAGCATTACCCAAGGCAGCTTGTCGACCCAATTTCTGTCCTTCAGGTCGGCCCTGAGTGCTGCCTTCATGGAGCGATGGAAACGTTCACAGAGGCCGTTAGCCTGAGGGTGATAAGCGGTTGTCCTGTGAAGCTTAACTGCCACCAACGCTCAGGGCCACTACTGAGCGCCGGCTCCTCCATTTCCCGGAGGCTTGTAACTGCAGGGAGCGACACACTTCTTCTCCCTGGCCCCGAACCGCGCGTGGTAAAGACACTCTCCTGTGTCCCCACGCCGGCTTGGTACCGTCACGTACAGTACAGCCTCCCCCAAGCCTTCTAAACTGTAGAGGGGGCGCCAAGCGTCACAGCTAGCGCCTCTGCACCGGACTGCTGGGTAGCCAGGAAAAAACGGTTGGCCTATTCAGCCAAGGCACGGGGCTCCGTAATGGACGTGTTGGCTAGCGCCGTCTGAACCCGGGAAGGCAAGTTGCGCAGGAACGTCTCCATGAACAAAATCCTAGCAGATTTAGCATTTTCTCCATTAGCTGAGATGGCTTGCTGTCTCCTAGGCCTTGAATGTCAAGTATCTGGCGGGCCCTCTCCTTAGCAGGAGAAGGGCCTTAATCGCCTCATATTTGCCATGGTGCGGGGGGTCTGCACCAACCTGGATGACGTGGAGCTTCCCATCGCTGCTACCACGTGGAAATATTTGAAATCCCCGTCACGGACTTGTCGGCAGGAAAAGTGTGCCTCCACATGTGCGAACCACGCTGCAGCGGCATGCTCCCAAAACTCCGGCAGCTTTACAAAAACATCGCGATCAGCCATGTTCATTGAGTCTTCGGAAACTTTCACGAAAACGTCAGGGTCACCAGCGTAGAGCCGATGAACGGGAGTCAGAGGCGGTGTATTCAGAATGGACTTCCACACTTTATTATCCATTAATCGACAAGACGTAAGTACATGTGCTGCTCTGTATGATAAGCTAACATGAATGACAACAAACCCCGGTACCCTCACTAACGGGTCCGGGTTGCAACACACACTAATCACACGGTGAATTATGTATCATAACGTGTCACCACACAGGTCACTATATGCAAAGCGCCAACACAGATGAGGGACGATTGGCTGACATAAACTGATAAAAAAATGTAGGAGTACTATTGGGGGGCTGTGGCTCAGTGGGTGGTGTGCTGGACTTTCAATCAGGGGATAGCAAGTTTGAGTCCCACTGCAATCAGCATGTTGTTGTGTACCTGAGACACTTCACCCCAAATTACTCCTGTGGGGATTGTCCACAGTATTAAGTATGTAAGTCGCTTTGGATAAAAGCGTCTTACATGTAACATGTAATGTAATGTAATATTGTTAGATGTAGGTGTTGTCTTTGTGATGTGATTAATGACACACATGGGTTGGGATTTTAAGGGTTTTAAGAGTAGCCCGAGCCTGTTTTCCAGGTCTCAGGCTCGAAAATGACATTCCCAGAACAAATGACCATAACTTCACTTCTAAAAGGGGTACATTAATAATCTTTTTTCTCAAAGCAATGTTAAACCTGTGAGTTGGATGTAGAAAAGTCAGAATCAATATAGATTTATTTTTATTTTAAAGTAAATTCAGTTTAAACATGGTAAAAAAATGTAAATTATTGTGTCCGTCCAAAAAAAACACATTACTTATAGTGAAAACCACCCTTGAATAATGGGATGGTAGACTAAAAGCTTTAGGAATCCTAACTATAACATATAATAAGTACCCTGTATCAAGATTGGTGCAAAACAAGTTACATTTGACCTTTTTAGAGAGATTTAGGAAAAAAACCACTTCTGGGGTCATTTGGGTGGATTTGACCTATCTCCGGCCCCCCATGGTCGATTTTGATGATTGACATCTCTTTTTAACCGCTAGAGCCAATGGAATCGAGGGAAAGTTCCACATACACACACACGTTACCAAATAAGGAGTGAGAGTGACGCGTAGCAAAAACCGGAAGCTGTGCTAACCTCTGGTTGCTACCAGAGGTGGGAGTAAGTCCTACATGTGCAAGTCATGAGCAAGTCTCAAGTCTTGACCTACAAGTATCAAGCAAGTCCCAAGTCACTGTGGTGAGAGTCAAGCAAGTCAAGTCAAGTCATTGCTCAGGTCAAGCAAGTCAATTCAAGTCATACGAAATTCTGATGAATAAGCCCAGTTTCCACATTTAAATCAGTGGTTATGAAAATGGATTCAACAACCCACACTATGATCTTCATTACATACACACTTAATCATTTGAAATCTAATTCAGACCGATGTCAATCATATTGGATTCATATTAACCCTAGAACTGCAGACAATATAGCTAGGACTCAATCAAAAAGTCTGTTCAAAAAGGCAGGATTCCAGGTAAGAAAATCATATATGGCATTTGCCATTACACATATTTAATTTAAATGTATGTTAACACTAGAACCGCCAACAGCGTCAGCACCTACATAGATATCATTTTCAAATCATTTAATTTGTTCCTCTTCATAATGTCCTTATAAACTAAGTAGGACGATTTAAAACTCACTTAATTGGGTTAATTTTGAAATTGCTTCAGTTTATCATCATAACAGATCAAAAAGTTCAGATTCATTTTACAATAAATCAAGGAATGATGCACTTCTACAAACAAAAACAACATCATTAAAACATTTAAAGACTACTAAAAGTAGATGAACTACATTATTCAAAAGTGTACAGTAACTTCTGATAATAACGCAGGGGAAATAAACGAGGCATCTCTTTTCCTCTCTCTCTCTCCCTCTCCTGACAGCCCGTCAGTATCAGGGTTAGTCCAAATGAATCCCTTGGAGGTTCTAGTGTTAATTTACCGTTTTGTCTTCTCTTTGCAATGCTTACTCGATTTGAAACCAAGTCTAACGTAGCTTAAACTTAACGTTAGTTTTCTAGCCAACACAACACATGCACGCACCTTTCTCTGTTTTATTTTTTGTAGTGACGAATGAAGTTGGATGTTGTGGTGGTCCTGTCACTGATCTTTACTGTATGCTGCAGACCCTGCATACCGCTGTTCTCTTCTTATTACCGCCATCGACAAAATAATCCTTGAATCCAAACTTCACTATTTTTGGAGTAAAGCTAGCCGCTGCCATGTTAACTGAGACTCCTGCCTTCTAGTGGGTTGCCAGGTTTGCCCGCATGGCGCTATAATCACGTTTTTCGAAAAAGCTAAACGTAATATCTCACGACAAAAACAAACGCAAATATTAAATTTTAAACAGTCAAGTCCTTTCAAGTCATCTATCTCAAGCTTAAGTCAAGTCTCAAGTCATGAATACCAAGTCAAAGTCAAGTCAAGTCTTTTATCAATGTTAGTCAAGCAAGTCTCAAGTCAAAATATATGCGACTCGATTCAAGTCATGTGACTCGAGTCCCCACCTCTGGTGGCTACCATTAGAAGCTCATTTTTATTCTCCAATTTTTGCATAAATATTGAATTATGGATTATCAATACTTTTTTCAGTCACAGATACATTGGATTAACCTATGAATTAACCTTCAGCTGCGTTTTTTCTCGTTTTAATGCCATTGAACACAACTTTTGATCAGAATAACAGCAAACGGTGAGCATATCTCCGTGTTTTGCTACCTAAAGCTATGTTGTGTGTTGTCTGTATTTGCTTCCCCTGTCGCGAGTTCTGATCGTGCAGTGATGATACTTATATTTCTATAATCTGTGGAATCTCAGGATGTTAGCTAAGCTTGTTTGTGCAGATCCAATAAGTATATCGATCGGTATAGCTAGAGTTATGTGCTCTGCGTTAGCATGTTTTCGCTCAGGGCTCATTTAGACCCTTCTTGTGAGACTTGTGTTTTTGTTTCGGTAAAAATGGTTCGTATCATCAGTTAGCTGAGTTTCTTCCCGTTAGGAGGGTATGACACATTCATATTTTTTTTAATATTAAGAAGCCCTTAGACACAGTGTCGTGAAAAAAAAAAAAAAAAAGACCTGCCGAAGGTGTCTTTGGGACTTAACAGGTTAAGAGTTATATTTCATGGAAACGTTTTAGTGTGTGTGAGTGTGGAATGCCACAAGGATGTTTGCTTGGGCCTTAACTTTTATTTAGTTTTAATAATGATCTTCCATATTTTCTTGACAAGGCCTCATATTTGTTTTGTTACAGATCACTTGTTGAGCTTGTATGAACAAACATGTAAAATGATGCTGATGGGAAATAACTAATGTTATTTTGCTATTTGGGAAATATTTGGATATTTTACGTTATCTATTTTTCCCTATCTGATTGTCAAATGAAATGCTAACTTTGTGCTAGTGATGGTTATTGTAAAAACGTATATAACATTTACCCCCGGACCCCCCTAGAGGATGTGACGTCCACCCCCCAATTATAAAAAATTCACACGAGTAGGATACTAACTATATTTATACCATTTATTATGTTTAACCTATGTCTATATGTTTCTGTTTTTGTAGTGTGTAGTGGTCTATTGTAGAGCGTTTTCATTTATTCTTTATATTTTATATTGTGTATTCCTTGAATACTCCATTGATATACGGTATAGCTTTTCTACTTTATGCTTTTCAGGCTGGGTTGGGGGCTGGAAACAGCACAGAAAACGTACAACCAACTTTCCAGCCCTGCACATTTCACTTATGTATCAGTTTCACAGATCTCCTCAACCCCATTTCCATCAGCAGGAGTTTTCAGCAAAGAAAGAAATCAAATGGTAAGACAAAGTTAATGACTTTGGGGAGGAGCAGCATGTAGCAATTAAAGTTTGTTCCTCAGGGTTTGGTGGAGAGAAAACCAACAACAGTTTGAGTGAATTCTAATGTTCCTCTTTGTCGTAGGATGTGTAATTATAATATAAGGCCATATCTATTATTACTTAATAAGACAGCTATTGTGTTTTTTCTGTCAACTGGTTTTGATTGCCCCCTAATGGCACCAAGACACATCACTTACATGCATCAACACATAGTTCTGGTGTGTGTGTGTGTGTGTGTGTGTGTGTGTGTGTGTGTGTGTGTGTG
>CALSBZ010042230.1:183618-204653 GCA_943591055.1 Gobionotothen gibberifrons | reverse complement strand
GGGGGGGCCCACTGGGTTAGGGTTAGGTTGGGAAAAATGTAGAGCAAAAACACATCCCAAAATTCCATGTTTTCATCTTTGCTGTGGGTTGTTATGCTCTTTTGAACTGGTGTTAGGACAGTTAGCATTAGACATGGATTTCACATTTATCACATGCTTTACTCAGCAGGAAAATAAACATATTACAAATGTAGACAGATCCTCCACAGATGTCATCAAATTATATTTACATAATTGATAAGAATTATAATGAATTGTGTACACTGTCAAGATACATTTAAAATGTCATATCCTTTCATCCAACATTTTGATGAATATGTTAAATCCTGTCAAAGGAACGCTCCCAGATTAATTGAGATTAGCTATGATAACTTTAATATTAAAACCAAACAAGCCACCAACAGAATGCTCATCTTACAGACCAATTAGCTTAATGGGATGTGATACAAAAATACTTTGCAAAGCTCTTTCTGGCCGATTGGATAAATATCTCCCTCAATTCATTGTTGATGATCAACAAGGTTTTGTGCAAAAACGACAGGAATTTCACAACATCAGAAGAGTTTTAAATATACTACATGAGAAACATGAGGCGAAGGACACAGCAATGCTTTCAGTGGATCCGTGTCAAGCATTTGATAGGATTGAATGGACTTATCTTTTTGAAGTACTTCCAAGTTTCGGGTTTGGTGAAACCCTTCTGAAATGGATTCAACTGCTATACACAAACCCAACCGTTGAGATCCTAACTAACAACACTTTCTCGGCCCCCTTTAATTTAGAAAGATCTACCCGACAGGGTCTCCACTGCTATTTACATTAGCAATCTAACCTTTAGCTATGGCCGTTAGAGCACATACAGAATTATCAGGCATTACTCTTGGGGGGATAGAACATCGCATTTCTTTATACGCAGATGATATCATATTTTTCTTGACCAATATAAAACATAGTATTCCCAATTTAATGAGCGCAATAAAGGAATTTGGTGCATTTTCTGGATACAAAATCAATAACTCTAAATCAGTGTTGATGTTTCTGAATGACAAAGAGAGACACAGTCCCATAGCAGATACTCCATTTATGACGGTTTCAGATATTTGGGTGTTAGAATCACTCCGGAACTCAGAGACATAGTTTCAGCTAATTATGATCCCCTGGCAGATGGAGTGACTGAAAAACTAACTTTCCTATATCTATGATCGGACGAATACATATCATAAAAATGACCGTCCTACCTCCATTTTTATATTATTTTCAAACGCTTCCATTGCCACTACCAAATATGTTCTACGAAAAGCTTAACAAATTATTTAGTCAATTCATCTGGAACAGCAGAAAAGACAGACTCCGTCTTAAACTATTATACCTACCTTATGAGAGGGGGGGTCTTCAATTCCCTAATCTTAAATCTATTTTATGGCTGCTAAAAACTACTAAAACAACTAAACTCAGCTTTATTTAATTTTTGTACAACAACACCCCGACTTGACATAGAGCAGACATCAACTCCATATCCAGATCTGACAGTACACATGTATCTTTACTCTTCAGATATTAAGACATTGAAGAAACGTACAAAAAACCCTTTTCTTAAGAATACCATCTCAGTTCGGTATGCTGCACACAAACATGTAGGCGACACACCTGAACTGTCTCAATGTACTCCTGTTTGGGGCAATGAGCAGTTTACACCTGGGAAAAGAGATGGAGGATTTAAATCATGGAATACAAAAGGCATTCAGATAATTATGGATCTATATACAGACGGAGTTTTTCTTTCTTTTGATCAGCCATGTCGGAGATATTAAATCCCTAAAAAGCACTTTTTTAAATATTTACAGTTAAAAAGTGACATGTCATCAAAACACAAACAGATCATGTCTGTACCACCTTTATCGAAACTTGAGGAAATAACACTTGCATATTTGGAAGGAAAGGGCCTATATCTAAATTCTACAACATGATGGTTGCATTTGACACTGAATCAGCATTAGATTAAATTAAGTGCATGGAACACGGATATAAAAGAGGATATTGATGAGGAAGATTGGAATGCTGCTTGCCTAAAAGCACAAAGTCAGACAATAAATACTAGGTTGAAATGACTTCAGTATAAATGGTTGACGAGAATGTACATAACTCCTGTCAAACTTCATCATATGTCTGCCAATATTCCAGATGTCTGCTCTAAGTGTTTGGATGAGAAAGGGACTTTATTTCATTGTCTTTGGGAATGTCCACAAATTCAAATCTTCTGGAAGGATATTATTAGGTGTCTGTCAGAGATGTTTAACATGAATTTCCCTTTGAACGTCACACTTTGTGTACTTGGAATATATCCAAAGAACTTCAAACAGACTTCAAAACAAACCAAGCTTCTGGATGTTGGCCTTCTTCAAGCCAGGAGGGCTATCGCTTTATGTTGGAAATGTACGGATGCCCCATCACTGAGGATTTGGTTGAAGGAACTTTCTGGAAGTGTTGGTCTAGAAAGACTGACTTACATCGCTAAGGGCAAGCGGAAGGACTTTGTTCAGCTCTGGGAGCCATATATGCACATTATGAGGGACGGGAATCTGGACTGCCTCTGAAAAGAAATGTGAAATTATTTCTGTTTTATTTATTTTATTTGTAGGCCTAAGCTTTTAATACTGGTGCAATGTGAGGGTGTGTGTATGCGTGTATGTGTGCACTGTATGTGTTTGTGATGTACTTTGTTGTTCAATAAGAAAATACCAATAAACATATTGTGAAAAAATAAATAAAAAGAATATGTTAAATCCTTTTATTCTTTTCATCAGACAGAAACCACTCAAAATAATAGCATGTCATGTCTCGGTGTGCGTTTAGATAACTTCTCAACCAGGGAATGTGACAAAAATCAACCATAATAGCATACACACAAAACAGCAAAATACACAACCATCAGTGTTAGACAATACATAGAAGTATTACTGTATGTGTGGCAATCATTGGTGGGGACACTTTGTGCAAGACTTTATCCAAAGCTTGAGCTAGTTTTGGTTTAATCAAATTCTAACACTCACTTTCCTTTCAGCTAAGATTCGGTCTCTACCAACTCCACCAAAATATCTGTTGAATGGAATGAGCTGGAGGAGCATTTAGCAGCTGCTTAATTGCAACTATAAGGATTATATTAATAATAGAAGGCCTATCCTACAAAAATACACATGACTGGTTAAATGGTCCACTCACAATTGGAAGCCTGCAAGATGCAAACATTTAATCATCAATAGTACTTCCTAACAGCATTAGCAAAGCTTTGCATTTTTACATGAGGTACTACTACTACACTGAAAACAGGTTTGGTTGTGTAAACATAACCAAAAACATAAACAAATCTAGAGCATGCCATGGACATAGTTGATGGAGTGAAACATATTGAAACATAAATGTGTAAATCAACATGTTGTGGCCTTGTGCCTCAGAAAGTATTTGTGTTGGATCCCTGCTCCAGAGATTTGATAGAATGTCATCAAAACCTTTCTACTTTTCGTACCACAGCTAAGTCGCCTAGTTAATTCCCAGCATGCATCTCCATTTGCTCCATTCCAAAGACTTTCAATAGTCTTCTGTAATAACACTTCATCTTATCGCTGGGATAGTGTTTATCTTTTCAAACGCTTGGAGTAGTCCTTCACTGACTCTCATTCACTCAGACTGCCTTCCACAATGAAGGTGCTCCACCAATCAAAGCCTCTTAATGATGCCATTCTTTGGACTCTGAATTTCAACTATTCCCAATTATTTGAGAAGATTCTGGCACATTTGATGAGGGGATTAGAAAAAAAACTGAAATTTGATGGCAAAAAAAAAAGAAAAGCGGCTTTGCAGGGTGTTTACAGATTTGGATTGTGTGTGCTGACAGAGGGCAGGGTGTGTGGTCGAGGTCTTCAAGTGCCACTTCACACACACTCACATGTTTGGCAGGATTGGAGCTCTGATCTGCAGATCAGTAGAGCCACATTTTAAAGCTTGTAAACTCGGTTTAGTAGACTGCTTACCTGCATTGATTGAGTTATGACTATATTATGTCATGCTAAAGGAATTCAAATTCTAAAACCGGCAGTTGATAAAAGAGCTGGCGGGTTAGAATAAAGAACCAAACCTTTTTTTTGCAGAATCATTTAGAGACAGCAGCCTTCCCATGACCCAGCACCGGGTCCTGACCCACTGTTTGGTCTCATCAGTTGACCTCAATTTGACCTTCAGTATCAAACCAAGAAAGTCACAGAAAGTCTGTTTCAAACTAAATGTAGCAATGTGCAAATCCTTCCAATCTGCTGTCAGCGTTATAATCGACTGTTGAGTCAGTGGAGTGAGGATTGGGTGAGCGGTCAGTCTGTACTCTGCTGAGCCAGGTTAGGTCACCACTTCTGTCTCAACCACAAACACACACCTGGCTTTTGTTGAAAGTAATGAGTCTCTTTACATGAAGTACATCACTTTACATTAATGTAAATAAAGCCATTACTGCACACTCAAAATCCTACCAAAGTAAAAGTACACAAGTATTCTCAGTGTCATAAAGTAACAGTACTAGTTTCAACTAAAACGTTTTAAACGCTCAGTTTTAACTTAAAGGTCCCATGTCATGCTTTTCCGGTTATTACCCGTCCCCTTGTGTGTTATGAAGGTTTTTCTGCATGTAAACGGTCTCAAAACCCTCAAAGTACACCCTGTAGCGAGTAAGGCCCCGGCCACATGAGGACGATAACGGTCGTTTCCGTTACCGTTTTGTGTCATATAGACCGTTCGACCACACAAGGACGACAGAATATGGCACTAAACGACTACGGTAACGATAACGGGTCCCAAGGAAACTGAACAATTTGAACTGTGAACTGCAAGGCAAAGGCAAGACTGTTGCTGACATGATGTAAATGCATTTAAAGCTATGATGAGCATATTCTCTGTGCATTTACAGGGAATGAAAGTGTTGCACTTTCCCTCTGTGCAGTCAGTGCTGCATGACAATGCTTCTGCATCTGGGGCTTTCGACAAAGCTGCAGAAAAGTACTCTCAAGTCATAAACAGACTTGGTCAAGAGTTTGAAAACAGGTTTTGTGACTTTGGTCAACTTGAGCCATGTGTGTCATTCATTTCAAATCCTTTCATGCAAGTGGACCTGACATGCATTGCTGAGCAACTAAGTGCAACCTTCAACGTGGATGCTGGACAGGTGGAGATTGAAATCCTAACGTTGCAAAATGACCTCCACCTCAAAGCCCATCAGGATGCACCAAACTTTTGGTGCCTTGTGGACACAGAAAAGTACAAAGGTGTATGCACAGCAGCTATGAAAGTTGCCTGCCTTTTTGGTTCAACCTATCTTTGTGAGTCAGCCTTTTCAGACATGAACTTCATCAAGAACAAACACAGAACACGCCTTACTGATGCAAATCTACAAGATTTACTCAGAGTTGCAGTGTCAAATTATACCCCAGATTACAGTACACTAGTGGACAGCATGCAATGCCAGACTTCCCACTAATAGAAGGCAACGAAAGAGACAACAGATGTTTTCAGTGAAACACCATGCCAACAGTAAACTCAAATATTGTCAAATGTGGAAAATAATTTGATCAAAAAGTGTAAAAAATGTGCTATTTTGTTAACAATTCTACAGAGTAAGTGATTAATAAAAATATGATCTGATTGAGTTGATGTTCTTTTTTAAACTTTACATAATAATATTATTATATGATTATAATAAATAAATAATATTGTATGTTTAAATATATCTGTGTTTCCTTCCATGGTAAATCATTGTTAATAATTATTGTGAGGAATAATTAACATTAACATGTGATCAGACAGTCCTTCACATACAGTACATTAATATGTATTCTGATTATTATTAATAATAATATTATCATTAAAGGTGAACCGTGCAATTACGTTATTCAGGAAGTTTGTATCAAACAAGTAGCCCTTCGTATTACTCAGTACCCTTGAAGTAGCCCTCGGTGACAAAAAGGTTGGTGACCCCTGCCCTATACGATCATGTTCTGATAATGATGACGCAATAGCCCCGCCTCTCCCCACCTCTGCTGCTCACCCCCGCGTCAAAGTAAACTGCACACTGAATTCAGATTATTTATCTTTCTCTCGATATGGACATAAACGCGAGTGAAGTCTAATCTGACAGGACGGAGACACGCAGCTCTGCTCACCTGCAGCTCCTCCCGCTGTGATGCAGCGGTGAACCGAGCAAAACACACACTTCAAGTCAGATCATCGCCCTTAGCTATTTTAATGACCTCTCAAACTACCTAAACTAGTTATAAATATGTTTATTTTTACTGTCGGCCGGGTCACTCATTACTGGATCAGCTGCTGCATGAGACAGACACTGACGCTGTCAGAAGAGAGGGAGGAAGAAGAGAGGCTCCGTGTATTTTATTATTATATATAGTCGTTATTCATTTGTTTTAAAGCTCAATAAATAACAAAGAAGACCTTTGACCGGCACTTTTAAAATTTTGTCCGGAAGATTTCAACTTTAATACACGTTGACTGGCGAAAAACTCTGCCCGGTTCCCTCGGCCCCCACCACGGAGAATAAACAGAAGGGCAACCATGACAACCATGCTTCTTCGCTGCTTTTGTGGAGGAAGTTACAGCGCCACGTACAGGCTCGGCATATGTACTGCAGCTTCTCCAGCGGTTGGAGCTAAACGGAGCTGTCTCGTGTGGACAGAAACTTTCCGTTGTCTATTGCGTGTGGAAGGAAGCCTTTTTTGCAATTGCGTTTGCGTATGCGTTTTACCGTTATCGTCCTCGTGTGGCCGGGGCCTAAAACTCTAACACAGAAAATACCTCCCCAAAACGCCTCGTTGGAGATACGTCATTGTCCATTGTTTACTTCCTGGGTACTGTGTCGTAAGAATGGCCAGTAGCCGGATTGGCCGCAAATGGGCCAATCTGTAGAGCCGTTACGTTACGTCCGCGGAGCCGTTACGTTAAGCCCCCGCTGATTGGTCCAAATTGACCAATCCACTGACTTCCTCACACACACACTCAGTGCAGCTGCAACGAGCCGTTTAGCTGGAGAGAGTGAATACTGCTGAATACACATACTTTACAGAGATGCTGTACCAATGTGAGTTTGGAAAACTGCATAGTATTTTTCTATTTTAGTATACCTCAACAATGGAATTATGATCAGTGGAAATGGCCATGACATGGGACCTTTAATTTAAACTTTACCCTGACAGCAATGCTGTTTATAACTTTGGATTTAGCCAACACAGAGTTGAGTGTTCTGCTGGGTTTCCAATGATTTCTGCTCTAATAAAGCAGTAATGCAGCTTTAAAAACCCAACTGTATGACGCGTTTAAAATAAATGGACTTTGGTGGTTGTGTTAACTCAATTACTAGTAGTATTACATAGTTTATCATAGTTAGTACGGTGGCGAGCCGTCAGGGCCCTCTAGGACCTCTCTCAGGGCCTAAGATATTCTACAAAATAATATTCAAAAACATTCAAAAATAAATAACTTGATTTAATTGTATTTAAAATAACATTTCCAAATAAATCCTTCGAATCTGCCTTTTCAGTTTCTGTTTGAATGTGAAGGGTTAAATGAAAGAAGCTCGTCTCTGCGAGTTACTGTGAAGACTGAGCTGGTCCAGCTTAAAATTCACACAGTATAGTAACTGAACGAGAGAGTAATGTCAAATGACAGTACAATTGACCAATCATATCTTACCTCTAAATGGGTGGGTTTTATTATCGCGGACTTTATGACAAGTTCCCCCCGCTGTGAAGTTTATCTTGTTTCCATAGCAACAACAACTTCCTGTCAACAGCGTAAACTCGCCTTCAAAATAAAAGCATGCCAAATTACACTTAAGACATACAACTGCAACGAAAGTAACAAACACAATGCAATATCCTTTTCAATGTCAAAGAACACAAATTGGGTTATTTACATATTGTTTTGTGTGGTAGAGGGTCGCTTTCATTGATGCGTTTTGTTTTGATATTCCGCTGAAGTATACGCTGTGACATAATAACTCTTTTTTTTTTTCGAGGGAAGGGGTGGGGGTCAGAGGGCCTAGGTATAAAAGTCACAGCTCGCCACTGAGTTAGTAATATGTTATTTTTAAACTCTACTGTAATTTACAAAATGTACCATCTCTTATAATATTTTTCAAACGTACACATTTTACTCCTGTGAGTGACATTTATACTGAAAACTTGTTTAGAAAGTAATTTATTCAATTAGGTTACATGGTGATGAACATCCATTTAATCGCTTATCATTTTAGGTGGTACAACTTTAGACCACACAACGTTGTTCTGCACACACTGTCTACCAGTAATCAGTAATCACTAACAATTCAACACATGTCCTTCATTTGGATTCATATGCAGCAGCCTTTGGTTCTTTTGTGTCATTTATAAAACCATTGGGTAACAGAGACAAATAAAAAGAGTAGCATTCTGTGTGTTTCAGTGCGTCCCAGTTGCAGAGCCCTGGAGGATGTCTCTGATGGTCTGAGTGTCCGCCTGCAGCGCTGCATTGTGAGGGTCCAGCTTCAGGGCGGCCTGGTAGTCCTGCAGCCCTGAGAACACGTAGGAGGTCAGCTTACAGGACACTGATTCGTATTGTGAATGTTTCATTAAAACCAAGTCAAAAAATGCAAAGTTGTAAAGTAACAGTAGCAAATAAAATGTTCCTGTTGCTTTTCAAACCTTCTGCATAGAGCTGTAGCTGACAGAAGGCGGACCCCCGGCGGACGCTGGCCCTGGCTCTGGCTGCTGCGTTGGCAGGGACCACTGGGGTCAGCAGATCCAGAGCCTGCACAGAAACAAGGAGGGAGATGTGTATTGCTTTAAAAAATAGCTAGATGCACATTCAATGAGCTTTATAGGCAGTGGTACAAATCTTGGGTGCAAAGTTACAGTTTCCAACAAGACAGTTCTTTGGACTCTCCTTATAACTGTTATTGTCAAATACAGGGAGAGTGCACACCTGAGAAGCATCCTCAATAGCCTTATGGAGATTTTTTAACTTCAGATGACAAGCTGCCCTGTTGGAGTGCAGTGCCGGGATCTTGCTGTGGAGCCTGATGGCCAGGTTGTAGGCATTCACTGCCCCCAGGAAGTCTCCAGAAGCAAAACACTTGCTGCAGGGAAGAGTCATTCAGTGATCCCATGGTTAACATAACAAGAACTGGTGCAGTGAGTAGCTGTTATAGCACTTACTCTCCTTTGTCCTTCAACCACTCAGGGTTCCTCTCCTCCTCCCTCAGGTCCTTCAGCTCCTCAACGTCTGCATTTCCTGCACGCCTGGCTTCGGCTTGTTTTTGAAGCCACTGTTGATTCAGATATCAAAAGTGTGATCTGAGTGCTTATTCCGCTCACAAAGCATATCAGTAGTTGCCAGCACAGAGAACCCGGAAATGTTGAGTACCCCAAAGTCTTATGTCAGAAATGTATAGTACGGGTTCTCAGCACATATAAATATGTGGACAACAGTTAAAGGTGGTTTGTCGGATTTGGATAATTTTGGAGTGGTTTTGCGGTTATTGAGGATACTGAATGCATTTCTGACATTTCAGTATACAAAATGGCAGTTTAAACCAGAACGTAGACAATTATTTTTCAAATAAATAGGCAATCTGTCCAATCCAAATGATCCAGAATCGATCTAAAATTAATACAAAATAAAAATAAAAAAGCATATATGCATTTTTATGCATATGCATATAGGTTTACTCAAAGCTTTGATAAGATGTTATTTTCTCGGAATGTTTAAAGGCACGACAACTAGGGTTCATTGGTTCGTGTTGCAAACACAACATTCAGAGTCTGTCAATCCACTGCCTCCAGACTCACTCTTTATTTAGGCTTTATGTCTTTTCTGGCCACATGTGGAAGTGCCAAAAAAGAGTGATCTCCGGTCAATTATTATAATTTGTTGCAATTCCTTGTCAAAACCAAAACAAAATGTCAGTTCACAAATGTCTACATTTATTTTACATTGTATTAGACACACACACACCCATCAGTCTGATATCAACAGACTGTGTGGTCTAATGTTGTATTCTTTGTAGGGATGCTCCGATCGATCAGCCGCCGATCGATATCGGCCGATATTCACTCTCTGCCGATTGATCGGGGCTCTCTAAAAATGCAGATCGCGAGAGCCGATCGCATGACGTAAAATACATGACACTTTTCTCTGTGCGCGGCAAAACAAGCTCGCCAAAATGGCTTCACCAGTCTGGCATTATTTTAAGGTGTCCGAAAAAGACAGTAAAATAGCGGTATGCAACGTGTGTGAATCAGAAATCCTGCAGCTCCGCCCGCTGTGACGGACTGGTGAGCGGAGCGAAACACACACTAAGAGTTAGACCTAACACACTTAGCTATTTTATCTACCTCTGGAACAACCCACATGGAAGGAATATATATGAACCAATATATTTTTAATATATGTCACATATATGTTTAACATATATGCGACATATCTGAAATTGGACCCCTACATATATGTCTCTGAACATATATGTACATATATATCCATATATGCACATATATGCACACACATATATGTACATATATGGGTGCAGTGTATAGGCACATATAGGTTGCACATATATGCACATATAGGTTTTACATATAGGTTTCATATAAATGCACATATATGTGCATATAAGTTTCACATATATGCGCATATAAGTTTAGCTTATATGTGCATATATGTTTATTTACACCTATGTTCAAGGATTATACATTATTACTAGGGCCGGGACTTTAACGCGTTAATTAAGATTAATTAATTACACAAAAATTAACGCGTTAAAAAAATGTACGCATTTTAATCGCACTTATTTTTGCACCGCGGAACGTTTCTCACTGGATGAGTTTCAGGCGTACCGATTATACTGGAGCACCAACTAACGTTCATGACTTCAGACAACAACAAACCACAGTGAACAATTCAAACATGAACGAAGAAGCTGATGAGACCGCGTTGGTTGGCCCCGTGGATGGGAAATGTTGTTTTAAAAAACGGACGGATGGAAGCGTCGATAAGAGCACGGTTGTGTGCAAATTATGCAAAAAGGAATTCGCATATCACCGCAGCACATCAAGCCTCAAGTATCACCTCAATGCAAAACATATAGCAGCTAGCGTGGAAGCTAGCGTGGACGTTAGCCCGACTCCGAGTACAAGGAGGACCCACACTCAACCAGATGACTGGTTTCAGGGCCAGGATAACTAAGTCCACGTCTGAACAAATAACCAACTCCCTGGCTCACTGGATTGCACTCGACTGTAGACCACTTGGAGTGGTAGAAGATAAGGGGCTGCAAAAAACTGTAAATCAACAAAGTCTGTTATGGGTTTCCAATGTTCTGAATGTACTTGAAAGTATTGTGTTTTACTTAAAAACAAAGTGTTATAGTTTACAGAAGGTCTACCTGAATCTCTGAAATGTACTATATTCCTAAATATGCTATTGCTACACTTTATGGCAAAAATTGCACTTTTCTGTTGGTCTTGGTTAAGTACCACCTTGAAAAAAAATAAACAATGTTTTGTTGCTTAAGCTTATGTATTCAGTCATTATTCAATGGTATACTAAAATTCATGTGAAAAAAATTGCTTCTCACTGTTCTCAGGTCAAATATTTATATGCGATTAATTAATTACAAAGCCTCTAATTAATTAGATTAATTTTTTTAATCGAGTCCCGAGTTACATGTTAGTATTATTACATGTTACTTGTTAGATTCTTTTATCCACATACTCAATACTGTGGGCAATCCCCACAGGAGCAATTTGGGGTGAAGTGTCTCAGGGACACACCGACATGCTGACTGCAGTGGGGTTTGAACCTGTGACCATCTGATCCCCAGACCAAGGCTCTGCGAATCTGCGGCCCCATGGTGGCCAGTTCATACATTATGTGGCCCCCACCACCATCCAAGTTGCCCATCCCTGCTTTAAATGGAAGATCCCCATAGGCCCCGCCCACTCGATGAGATCGTCGATCGGTATCGGCCGATACTGATTCCGGCGATCGGTCCTGTCCACTTTATTACACAGTAAATGTTTTGTTTCCTGCTTTTCTGATCTGCTCCGGCCTGCTAACTTAGCATTATGCTGTTAATACAACTCAAAATTGCAGTCTGTTTCAACTCAAGAGCCCTCTGGCATTTCAGTTGACAGAATCCCTGGATGTTATTAATCTGGTGTAGTTGATCAGCAGTTTGCAGTGGCTGGCTGATAGTTTAACTACCGGTACATCCATATTTGTGTAGTGATTTAAATAGTTTAATTAACTGTTTAGCCTTTTCTGTGTAGCTGACTACTGATACAAATAAATATTTTCGTCCATAAAAGCTAAGCTGATATGAAAAAGTGTTAAACATTGCAGAGCAGAGAGAATGACTAGTTAGGACCTCCTGTATACACAGAAACTACAATTAATAGAAGACTACCCACAAAAGTGATCGTCTTTTTTTTTTTACTCAGGCCAGAATATATATATAAAAAATGCAGCTGGCACAACGTACGCCAGACCTTACACTTGACAAACTGTCAGAGAAGATGATGATCTCACCTCCTCCTCCTCTGGCACTCTTGATTCCCGGAGCGCGGTTGGGAAAACGCGCGGGGTGAATCTGACTTGAATGTTTGCAGAGCGCCTCGGAGCGGGCAGGAGCGCTGGGGTTTTCTGGCTCTTTGCTTCACTGTTGCCTCTTTCATCTAAATGCAGAAATATAATATGATCATTAAAATACCAAAATCTCACCAGGTGGTACAGAAGCTAATTTGATCACACAGTAAATGACGTACCCAGTTTGACCTTTGCTCCATCTGAGCATCCTTTCTCCTGCTTCTCTGTCAGGGCTTTCAGTTTGTCCTGACGGTCTCTCTGGTCTTGGAGCTTTAGTTTGGCCTCTGTCTCAGCTGTTTCTCTCTGTCTCAGCTGCCATGCTGCCAGCTCTGCTGTCGTCTTCTCTCGCTCATCCTCCTTCCTTTTCAGAATGCTGTCTCTTTCCTCCTTTTCAAGCTGAGGTCAAGTAAAACTAATTATAACAAAATATTTATTGATTCCAGATCACAATTCTAATGGTATTGGTACACTTATTGGTACACTTTGGTACACCATCTACTCATGATGGGGTCATGAGTAGATTGTGATGTCATTGAGAGTGTTACCTTCATCATTGTCTCTAGTGCGTACTTTTTCTCTGCTTGCTGTTTCTCAGCCTTTGATCTGGAGTCCGAACACAGCCTCTCCTGGTATTTCAACAGAGCCCTTTCTCTGACCTCCTTCTTCTTTTCTTTATCATCTGAAACACATTGATTTATTATGGTAGATGAATTATAAGGAAATGTACAGTATTGGATATTTCTAGTTAAATCAAGCAGATATTCAAAATGGCAATGTTGTAGAAGCAGTAGACTCGGAGTTTACTGATCTCTATCTTTTTATTTCTTAGCCTTTTCCGGCCAAGGTCATGAATCATTTGAACATTGAAATTAGGGTTAGATTTAGCATGCTGACTAGTTCCTAGGTTTCACTATAATATTATTTTTCATTATTTTTCATTTAGCTGACGCTTTTATCCAAAGCGACTTACAATTACCAATTACAGGGACATTCTCCCTGGAGTAACTAAGGACTAAGTGCCTAAGTAATAATGTGGCAGAACAGAGAGAGCGCAAGTCAAATTACATGAATGGAGAGAAATGAGTGACAGCTGGTCCAGAATGGTCCTGATGTGCAGTAAATATAGTCTGTCAGATTCACATTGTTTAATATTAAGAAGAACACTGTGCAGCCTAGCTGGGTGATGTGTTGAGTACCCTTGTAAATACTTGTATTCTCATCTTGTTGTTGGGCTTGCCAGTAGGAAGTGGATGAACAATACAGTGTGATAACATAATGCTATCCCTCAGATTAGCACTGGCTTAGTTGGAAACAGTAAATGGACAGCATTTATATTGCACTGCTCCAGGCTTCCAGACTTTTACAAGCCAGCATTCACACACATTCACACAGAGGCTACCTCACAGGGTGCTCAGGGAAACTAACATTCACACACTGCTGACACACTTTGGGGTTCAGTGCACAAGGAGATATCAGACATTTTGATTGTCTGGGGAAAACGATTATTGCCCGTTTTCTCACAGCCTTGTTCATCAGAGCAACTCTGAGTTGGAAGACTTTTTAAGTCGTCTTATTGTTAGACAACGTGCCTCGGCCTGTGGCTTTCAATAAACTCTCAATAATTTTGTTTGCCATAAATGCAGTTGCTAATTTGTCTTTGTCTTTTTTCTAATGTGTCCCTTATTTAATCTTTTTATGGTGTATATTTGTGTTATTAAATTGATGTTTGTCATATTGGAAGTATTTTAAATTGTCTATATGTGTCTTTTATACTTTTTAGTCTGAGTTTAACTGGTTTCAGGCACTTCAGACAAATTACAAGACTATGATTTTCTCATACATTTCATCAAAGCAATATTTCAATGGGTTTCATGTAAAAGGGGGAAAAAAAACCGTTTACATGTAGTTATCACCAGATGCTCCCAGAATGCATTGGAACATTTTGGCAGAGTGATGACTGCGACTCCATTTCCAACCTTTGCTGTGCTTCTGTCCTCGTCCACAGGTTCAGACAGAAAGGCTTCGAACAGATAGGGGGGGTAATGCACCTGAGCAGAAAACCACGCGCAAAACATATTGTTTGCTAAAATGTGAGAAACAGAGAAACAAACAAAAAGCGCATGCACTTACATTTGTTTAATCAAATATAAATCATTGCACATTAGGCATAAGGAAATACAGCTTTGGGATGCGTCAGTTGAAATTGTAATGTTAATGAAACTTTCGTACATTTTACTCAAATTGAAGAATATTTCACTAATTCTGTGTTTATATTTTACTCTGTTTTATGGTCATTAGAAACAACTCGACTGCCATTTTACAGAATTGTAAAAGAGTTGTTTATAGAAATATTAAAAAATAAAATGAATCATGGTGATCTTTAATCTAAACAAGATCAATAAAAAAAAAAACATCACCAACACAATTTGAATCCCATGACATGGAGACTATTAACAACTAGACCGACACATGTGTCCTTTTATGTTGCTGGTAAACTAACAAACGTGAAGTGTGTGACTCATCAACCCGATCTCACCAGAATGCGTACAAATGATACGACTTTGCAAAGTCGTGCAATAGATACGCAGAAGTCCGTTTTTGCGTGCATATGATACGCTGATATTGCACCTCAAAGCCAATACAATAAATCAAAATCCAGTACCATTCTGAAATCCCCAGGATTTGTCCTAATCAAACCAAAAGAGAAAATGCAGATATTACACTCATGAAAGAAATGGTAGACATATTAGTACTCTTAATGCCAAATTGTCTCAGACAATCTGCATTTCCTAATCTGGGACAGTTCTGTGCAAAATGTGGGACACTGAAAGGTCTATGTTAAAAAGCCTCAGTCACCTTAATTCATGTAATAAAAACATCTCAGGTCAGTAACACTCAAAGCTAAATGTGCAATACCATGTTCAGCTATGTTACTATTTATAATGTTATTGCTGTTACAACAGAAGATGTTTTTCTTTAAATTAAAGTTAAATGCATCAATCTGGTACACTTTGAGGGCATAATCAAGAGATGTATGGATACAGCTCTCAACACTCATATGAAACAGAACTGTATATATTTCAATAATACAAAAACCATTAGAATATGCTCACAACCAATAATAAATATTTGATAAACTCCTCTCTCCTATCTTTATCTTACCTAGTCTGCATTCTTTCTTTTTTATTTATGCATATTCAACTAATCACTCCCCTTTCAAACTGTGTTTTTTAATTTTTTTACTGTCCTATTGGAATTATTTCTTAACTTAGGCTATTTTTTACAATGTGTGTTGGAAGGATTTATGAAATTACTATGAATATTTGGGCTTAAATTAATTGCCATCTTTTAAGACATTTATCCCTAACATTATCCCTGACTTTGTCATACCATTTTAACAGAGCCCCCCAATTACGCCCCAGATACCCCCAATTATTTAATATAATTTGCCCTTTACCTTAAATATCTAAAATAATGCATTAGAAGACTAAAACCCTGTAAAAAACCATTGCTCTTGCACAATCCATGCCCCTTTTAGGACTGTCCCACATTAGGCAAATCATACTGTCCCACTTTGCGAAACATGTTTCCTAAAGTGGGACGATGGAACATTTGATTGAAATAAAAAATATAGAGTATATTTACACCATATTATAATATGTTCTGATGAACAAACATATCATGAACACATCCTGATAAAAACTTGCAAGATTGTTTTATTTATACGAAATTTAAAACCTTAACATTACATTTTAGTGATGTGTCGGTCGCGAACGAGCCGATTCTTTTGAACGGCTCTTTGGTATGAACGAGGGGAACCGAGTCGTACTTGGTGAGAGCCGTTCTTGTTATTGTTCAATCGTTTGTCCGCACTCACTGCCTGCCAAAATCCCCTCGCCTTTTAAAAAGCTTGATTTTGTTCCCCAAAACGTATTCTGCTCTTCACAGCAGCTCCTCACGAGCAGTTGCATGTCGCTTGCCCAATCAGAGCACACTGGGCTCACAGGGAGGGGGGGGGGTTCTTAACGGAATACGCGCAAGAGAGAAGTCATAACAAGTGGTACAGGACAGGTAGACAACGTGTTTTTCAGATGGAAAATGAGCCAAACGCGAAAACGCAGTTGGATGCACTTCAACCAAAACCCAGGCAGTGATAAAGCGCACCATTTGTAAAGACAAAATATCCTTTAAAGCAGGGTCAACAAATAATCTCCATCGCCACTTAAAAACACAGTATCTAATATTAAGAGTTGCATGAATTTCATTCAAGGCAAGGCAACTTTATTTACTTAACACATACAGAGGGTAAATTCAAAGTACATTCACTGACATGAATGACATGGATATGGCGCCACCTTGTGTCATGTTTACAATGCAGATTATTGACATTAGGTCTGGCAATACAGTCAATCATTATCCTGGTGATTATTTCGCAGATTTGTCAAAACATTTGTCACTGACCTTTGGGTGGTCTTCACACAGGGTACTTCCTGTTTGAAGGTTTTTCCACCCTCATCTGTGGTTGGACATTTGAGAAGTCATGTGATTTTTATCGCATGACATCACAGCTTGTGTTAACCAATAGTTTAATTGACTCTCATTTGTTTGCGGAAGACCTACACCCATTTGAGCTTAGGGTTGCAGTCGAATAGTTTGAAAATCAGCTCCTAAGTTCTAACCCTATCGTCTATTCCTTGACCTCTGAGTGAAACGTCACGGGGTTAAGGGATAGTGCATAGGAGAATTCAAAAGGATTTAGGAGAAGAGACTGCAGTACTTTAGAGAATCCGACTGCACTTTCACTATCCGACGTGTTTATGATGCGCCAGCGGACGTCCTTGTGTGCGTCTGCTGCTGTGGGGAAACCATGGAAACCACAGTTTTCTATACAGCGCACTACAACATGGATGTTTAATAGAGAGGCGAAGTCCCTCCCCTTCCGAGGGAGCTCATGGGACCCCGGAAAAATATACATTGAAGTCAATGGAGAGAGAAACGTTATCTTTTGATCCCGTTTGAATTGTGCCACGAATTACACATATGATGTTTGTCAATTTAAAAGATAATTTTGCAAGTCAAAAAAATAATAATGTGTCGTAAAACTGTGAAGTAACACGTTTTTTTTGTGTGAAACGCTGAATGAACTACATCTCCTGTCTAGCAGTAGTGACGGCCATCTTGGTGACGTGTGTTGTTCTGTCTTGTCAACAAAAGGATTGATTACCCTCACTATCGCCACAATGAAACACGTCCAGAAGAATGTCATGCAAAGCTGCCTGCCTGCCTTTGATTCTCTCTAAACTGCCTGGTCTTTTTAATGTTTAATGTCAACCATTTGTGCAGATAGCATGACGTAGAACAGATCGGTGATCGCCGATGCTAGCGTTAGCATTTCTCCCCCAGGCTTAAATGGTGTATTATGATCACACCGCTGTGACAGTACTCTTCAAATGGTTCACGAAATATGACTACTACTCTTACTGTTTAACATGTTGGGTTACTTGATGTTACTTATTGTTAAGGCTAATAAAAATGACAAGGCTGTAATGCTAACTAACGTGCTAGCTACTAGCTAGGTAGCTAACTTGATCCAGCCACTCCTGGTCCTTTCATCAGACGGGAGGCGAAAGAACGAGTAAGACCCATTGCTGGTATGATAACAACCTGGTACTAAGCACACAGGCATCTTGTTAAAGTTATCTTAGCCAGCGCCATATAGATAGATGATATCTATATGGCGCTGATCTTAGCTATCTCTTAGTGGAGGAAAACAATGGTGACATCACTTACGCGACTCTGGGATTTGTAGTCTTTCTAGTTGCGTATTTTTCATAGTCTTATATTTCAACAGTTTTACGACAAACTGTGACTTTTTTTACATGGAAATTATTGTTTAAGATTGACAAACATCATATGTGTCATTCGTGGCACAATTCAAACGGGATCAAAAGACAACCTTTCTCTCTCCATTGACTTCAATACATATTTTTCCGCTTCCGGGGTCCCATGAGCTCCCTCGGAAGGGGAGGGACTTCGCCTCTCTATAAGAACGAGGGACTATTGTAAACTCATCTAGAGACTCTGCACCGTGCTCTGATGCTGTTATTTTATGCTTTATGAACGTGGACAACAGAGAAACATATTCTTCATGACCAAAGTTGGAATTGAAATAAAAAAGGAAAGTGAAACGTATGCTCTATGTATATAAATACAAATGTATTTATTATAAACGTTAGTCCTTAACATCTATCACTGTGTATATCACCATTAAAACATCTTTTAAAAGTTGAACAAAACCCACACAGCTCTGTGAAATGTTGACTTTATTTGATAATATTTCTCTTTTTGATTATAATACTGATGAACGTTAAAAACAAAGCACTTTGGCAACTTACCACATACGTTTTAAAAAGCTTAATAAGCACCGTAACTTTCATGATATCATTTCTCCGTCATAATCGGTTGTTTCCGTGAACGGTCGACTGTTGTGTGACGGCAAATGCTGCGGCTGCAAGGCATTGTGGGGCAGCATTTTCTCCTCTCCTTTCGGTGAGGGAGGTCCAGTGGTTCCTAAGCTAAAGGAGGTTATAAAGGAAGTTTGAAACCCCCTTTCCTATCATGTAGACGAATTCGAACGGCACTTATCATGGCTGCTACTGAGGTACTTCCGGGTCATTTCACTCCGTTAGGAAGGTTCCTAAACTAAATTGACTATTCGACTGCAACCTAGGGGTGTTTCTCAATCGCGAGGATACTGGCTTGGTAGTGGCGTACTTCCAAGTCACTTCCTTCAGAAACGAAGCAAGTAGCTTCCAAGCCACGGCTTCGGAAAACGAAGAAGAATGAAACAGGCCAACAAGTGTGCCACTCTCTCTAACGGTTTCAACATAAACTGTACCGAAAATAAATACCTCACGATGTCTATCTAATTATAAACTTGCTTTACTTTCACGGAACACATTTTTGGTGATAACAAACAAATATAACAAAGTAACATATTTACCAACACATGTTCTACGCCACTACATACTTACATTTAAATGTGTGCTGCGTCGGTTCAACCATTCTCCGCAAGGGTTTTTGAAATTGGTCCGTGCGCAAAGCATTGTGGGGATTTTAAGGACGCGAAGTCTACTCATGTGCAGCCTCGAAATTTCCCCCAAACCAAGGACGAGGCCTCGGTGGAATTCCAAGTATGCTGGAGATTGGAATAGTCCTTCGGTGGCACTCGATGACGCAGCATCCTTGAAATATTGGCTTGGAAGCCAAAATCTTCGCGATTGAGAAACGGCCTAGGTGTCCCACATTAGGGCGTGTCCCACATTAGGGCAAGTCACCCTACGTTCATAACAAACGGCAGAGCTCTCAAGTCACACGCATTTCACTCCATTCACACGCCACACCTTGTATTTCTCACGCAGAGATTTCTTTCCAGGGTACCGCCCACCAAGTTGCGTAGTACAGAATCACTGTAGCCACGCAAATGCGTCCATGATGTATTTTCGATCTTTCCAATCGAGACGAGATCTCTCTCTCCCCCGTCTGTGTGCGTGGGGGCGGGGCAGTTTACACACACACGCAGCTGCTACATGCATGCAACACACGGCGGAGATGGCGGAGAGAACGCGCTCCGAGGTGTGGTTAAACTTTACCCGTCTCCATGCTCGTTGCCAAAAGTGCAATAAGAGTTTAGCGTAAGGGCGGTAACACGAGCAATTTGTCTAAACATTTAGCAAAAGTGCTCCACATCCAGACGGAGAAATGCACCGGGTTCGACTGTCTTTCTAGTAGCTCTGTAGCCCCCCCATCCATGAGTAACGTTTCCACGTCAGGTATTATGTATGCTTGCAGCAACACACAGAGTTAACTACATTATACAAACATGGGTTAATGATTAGAGGTAACTATGGAGTTATTTATTTTTGTTAAAGTTTCAGCTATTCTGTTCACAATTCTGTTATCACATTATTTAATACGATTTGTCAAAACATTGTTGTTTCTTTTGATGTGAAATATTATTTATTTAATTTAAATAAAAAGCAATGTTAATTTAGTTCAAAATGTGTTTATTTAATTTAATAATATATGTATTTTTCAATCAAGTATTCATCTTTATTGTCTTCATTGTTAGTTTCCACATGCCTAAAACAACCTCAAGCTAAACCTAAAAGTTGATGGCTAAATAAGAGCGTTTGAGAAATTGTGCAAGGCATAGGCCTAATAGTCCGAATAGTCGATTAATCGTTTCATTAATCGATAGATTAATCGATTATCAAATTAGTCGTTTGTTGCAGCCAACACTTACAACAAAAAACACTGACACACACACACACACACACACACACACACACACACACACACACACA